>JAMQGT020006339.1:0-19282 GCA_024447675.2 Pterophyllum scalare | reverse complement strand
GAGCCCGATGCTCATGCGTTTCATATCGTATTGTGTTGTCATGTAAATATTTTCAAGTAATCCAACAGAATTCGTCTTTTATTAACCCCAAGTGAATTGTTATGACTGAGAACAGACCACAGTGGGAACAATGAGCCTGAAAGGTGATATCGATTTTGATGAATGCCAAATGCACACTGCTGGAAATGGTAGATTTTTCACAAGAGCTCAGGGCTGCAATAAAGCACAGTGTGTGTCTGGTTTCAACCCGTGTTCATTTGGGAAGCGCAGCATCCCATTCATTTGTCCCCGCATGTCGTTTTATAGACAGGACAGGTTACTGATGGCTGTAGTGGTGGGACTGTCCTCCATCATGGGTGACGGCTGTGACAGTAATGCCGACTGTAGCTGCTAATGGGGCCGCAGGGACTTTTTCGCTGTGTGTGACATCAATCAGGGTCCTCAGCACGCTCACTCAAATGGCCCTCCTCACTCACTCAACACATAGCAGATGTCCCACTCTGATCCCCCAGCACACGTAGAAATAATGCCAAATGCATGCTAATGACGTTGTTCTGTTGCATTGGCGAAACTAATCCCCATTGTGGTTACAAATGGCTGCGAGGTACTTGCCGTGTTTTTGCATCTTGTCCAGTGCTGTTTAATGAGAATTTTTGATATTGGTCTGCTGTTTTACTACAATACATATGTGTTTGTTTTTACTTTAGCCCTGTGAAGTCTAAGTCTTTTCATCATGGATGACAAGTAACCATAAACCCTAATGCTAATGTGTGGTTTTTGGCTTTTATAGTTGTCCCAAGTTTGCACATTCAGGAAACTAAAAGCTAACAATAATGATCTCATTGGGCTAAGGTACATAACTGAAACTAGATGCACCTCAGTATGCATTCCACTAACCATTGTACTGCACTGAAAATGTTTGCTTTTTTATTAGAAGGAAAAAAGGCACTTGTTAAAAGTTCACCTGAGCTTGAGGTGTCTTGGTAAGTCACAGTTTAAAACCCCCACCATAATATAAATGAAATAATGACTGAATCTCCATATGTTTTATTACTCATGCCTCAAAGTATTTTAATGTTACTTACATTTTCAGTACAGCTCTAAAAAACTCCATGCTTTTTGCCTCAGTCAACAGCTGCCGCCTTTTCACAATAAATTCACCAATGAAGTAATATGCCTAATAAAAGACTTTTGTTAAGAGTAGAAGCAGGGTGTTTGGATTTCTGTTACTTAAATGCCTTGTCACACTAGAGTAAAAACAGGATGGCAGCCTCCTTGTGGCTAGGAAAAATCTGGAGTTTGCCAGATACTGCACTAATTTTTTTTTTTGCTGTTGGAGATCAATTGCAAGTAGTTGCAGCGACCAGCTTGTTCTGGACCACACAAGTCCTCTAATGGGAGGCAACCTGTCCATGTTTCCACTCAGACTGACTAAAACCATTCTCAGACAGACTGGTGAAAGCTTTGCAATTTTTGCTGACTTACTGTGGTTAATTGCCATATTGTCACAAACAGATTGCATGCAATCACCAACTTGACCCCATTCAGTTGCAAACTGATTTTGTCTTATTGCCGTTTTATCATTATATTATAACTCCAAAGTCGCTTTGATGATTGCAGCTGACTGTGGGTGGCCACAGATGCAGTCCGTGTCCATTTGAAAGGCTCATTGCACACAGTTGCCGTTTTGGTCATGCCACAGTCTGTGACTCTAGCGTTAGCATTTAGTCTAATTCATCAGAAGTCCACTGCAAAGCAAACAAAAATGTGAATTGCATGTCTTTACACATAAAACATGCACAGGTAGGGTTTCTTAAAAGTTTGAAACCTTCATTGGCACATTTTTTGGATGTCTTGGTGTGTTACTGCCACCTGTAGATCAGTGGAATCAGTTTGTGAAATCATTGACAATACTGTAAAATGCAATACAAATAAAACAAGGAGCTACTTTAGTACTAGTACCTTTAGTTTTTTTTTTTTTGTTGTTGTTCTTGTGGCAAATGATATTATCTAATTACTGATGGAAATTGGTGTGAAGGTGGTCAGGGATTGTTTGGCAAGTATTAATCATACTGTATGTTTATCAGGATTGACAGGTGTTTCAAATTGATTACAGTAAACAGGAATAAAAAAAAATCTTTAATGTCATATGCATACATAATCATCCACACCATAAGTATTGGATACATTTGTCTCAGTGTTGCAGTGCATGTCCCGATTGGGCTCACTTTACTGCATTGTTCCATCAAAGGACAGGCCAAGTACATGATGGTCCCACGGGTCCTATAAGCAACAAGATGACTCACCTTCACAAATTATTTCATAAGTTCTTCAGAGTTGGTTGAGATGTCACTTTCTTCTTCCCCGTTTACCTTGTGCCTTTGCCCGGGTGCTGAACTCGACACACCATTGTCTGTTGGAGCGGAGCATCGATCCCTCCCCCAGTCAGCACCTCCTCAGGGATGGAGGAGAGAGGGAAGAGAGCGATATGCTTAGAACAGCATAGCCCTTTCTGTGCTAAAATTGCTGAGACAGAGAGGAGATGCGCTGATCTGTGTAAGTATACACTCCTGAACACTGCCTGATGGACGCGATAGATTGTAACCTTTTGGCAAAGTTTCAAGGTGGTACATCAATATGAACAGCTTTCAATCTTGTCGTGGTCCTTGTTGCAGTTGTAATCTTTGTATGAGGGCCACAAAGCTTTTATTCTGACAAACACCTTTATCCAGGTCCCCTCCCTCAAGGATTCTGTAGCTTATTTTAGTGCTACCTGTTCTCCGTGGTGGACCACAGCCTTTTTTGTCAAGACCAATATAGCGCCTTTGTCTAAATGCACTTGCTCATTTCCTCCATTTCCACAGTGACACTGGATTAAAGCCGCACTGTTTCCCCACTACCATCATCCCTACCCCCAATCACGCAGACAGGGAGGGCTTTTTGTGAGTTGGTCCCCTCCTCCTGTAGGCTGTAATCACCCTGAGAATGGGGTAATTAGGGCCACTGTAGGGTAATTACGAGAGCTTGAGTTGTTTAATTACGGCCTTCTCTGGAGCTGTCTGATGCCAGTGACAGTGGAGGCGCCAGCTCACTGATGGAGTGATTTCATCCTCTTGACTATAGCAGGCGGTGAGGGACAGAGAGGAGACATGGTAATAGAATGAGTAGGTGTGAGTGGGAGTGATCAGAGGAGTTACATTGAGAGGGAGTGAGAGAGGAATGGGCAAAAAGCAGAAGCTCTAGAGTTGATAAATATACATGTCCACAATGGCGCGGGGAGGCAGGCAATAACAAAGCAGAGTTTATTTCTGAACAAAAGGTGTATCAATTTAATGTCTTTGACCCTGTGTGTTTTTCTTAGCTGTTTTTTTTTTTTGATAAACCCAACCTACATGTATTTGGTGCAGAGTCAATGGAAGAAGGCCAGCAAAGTTGTTTTTGGAATATGTATCATCATACATAGTTTGTGTTTTAGAAACTCAAACTCTAAGTGTTATTTGAAGGTGTTAAAAAACATCTATATGCAAAGAACAGTGGGCAACACTGCAAACAGACATCCCAGTGGCAGCAAATTCCCACACATGAACATGACTGAGAGAACAAGGGCCTCCCTGTCGCCCTTTCGTCTCTTCTAACCAGCCATGACGGCCATCTTGGACTGCAGCAGTAAAGGAGCTGTGGACCTGAAGATTTGTGGGGCAAAGGGGTGGGGGGTCAATCCCCAAACTAGGGGAAAGGAATTCACACGGGCAGCCTAACATTCCTCCAACTGGAAAAATGATTCTGTCTGCACACTGTGTCTGACTAAGCTTAAAATAGAGCATGGTGAGAAGATTCCCACCACCCACAGACCAAAATTCTAAAATCCTAACAAGACTTAGGTCAATATACAGTATATGATTAAAACCTTGTCTGAATACTTTGACCAGATGTTAAAGGTGCTCAACATGGAGACTACGTCACAGGTTTTTATTTAGCTGCACTGGAAGGTTGGAACTCAGTTCAGACTAACCCAACAGCAACTGAAAGGGTCTGCTAGACATATTTGCATGCATTGTTTACCAAACATCATGCTCTCCAAATCTTTGATCTTTATGACTGGTGACTGAAAGGCATTTTTATGGTGCAATGACCTGTTGAATCTTTGTTCGGATTCCAGTGTGAGCATGTGAGCTGTTTGTATTTCCACTGTACCAGACCCTCGTAACTCACAACACCAGATGAAGATGTAAGGGCAGAAAATATTTCCTCTTGACTGACAGCGGCCTGTTGACCATTTGAATCTTGTCCACTCCCAAACACACATCATTCTTTTCGATTCTTGGATCCTGTGTTTAGTAGCAATAACTTTTTTTTTTTTTTTTTAAAGAAACCTACATGTATTTTTAGTTTGGCTCCAAGAAGTGCACACTGAACCAAAATTTTGCCTCAGCTGATCCTAGCTTGTAAACATGAGGGTAAAGGACATGCCTTTCATACACTGCTCTTTTAACAGATGAGTTAGAGTTATTGTTAATGTTGCAGATGTGACATGTTATCATTCTTCGGCGTTGGTGCTTGACAGATGTTACAGGATGACAGTGGAAGTCTGGTGGGGATTAATGGTGATAGATGAACCAGCTGCTTTTACCCAGCTGACAAACCGCAGCAATGTGGGGAATCACCTCCGCTAGAAGACAAGGATGACTGAGTCTGACACCTTATTTTAAAGACCTTAAACCCGCAACCTCCTCGATATCTTGGTGAGCTTTTATTTGTTTTCAGAGCGAGTATATAGAGACTCTGTGACTGTCAGTCAGGTGGAACCGTGGGTCATATGAATGTAAAATGAGGCGACACCAAAGGCTTGTTGGGAAGTGCTATTTCCAGACAGCCTCGCCTTCCCCGGCAGTAACGACGCAGAGTCGGATGGACATCCTCAAACATCTTTGACACTCTGCACTATCTCTGTCACCAAGTCTGCTAATGTATTTTAGTATGCAGCGACATCGCAATTTAGTGCAATCATTTTCGCAGACAACAAGCTCGTGAGGGTTCAATGAGCTCTTTTCTCTTTGAGGGCTCATCCATATGTTTTGGATTATATCTGAAGTGTTTTATATGTGCCGCATCCTCGCATAAATTATTAAAGATGCAAGCATTGAATTGTTATAAGTTTATGAGCTGTATTTGCTTTTTAAATGGAACTGCAATCACAAGCTATTTGTGTGCCGTTTCTTTGATTGGCCGCTGATTGATTGCACAACATATAATTAGTCGCTTCCAGCGTAGTTAATCTTTCAGCGCTGGAAGTTCCCACACAAAAATAACTTCACTGCTTTTAGAACTGATCTCTTTTGCCAACATGTTTGCTGCTTACGTACGGACACCTGGCAGATGTCTCCCTTTAAAAAAAAAAAAACATTACGATTAAAACAAATGCTTTTAAAACAGTTTCAAAGCATGTGAAAGAAAAAGAAGAACTTCATATCAGTGACCTTCCTCAGCTCAAGCTATCTCCTGCATCCTGCATCTGTGAGTCATTTCTCCAATTAGCGATAGAAAAACAGCCTAACGCTGAGAACTGAGACAAATTCAGCCGCGGAGTGAAAAAAAGCCGCTCGTGTTTGATCTCTGCAGGCAACGGTGTAAAGAAAGCTTCACTGAAACGTGTTATCTTCAGAATAGACTGCAGCCTCACCTCCCCCACCTCAGTGACCTTGTCATTTGGCTCTCCATCTTATCAGAGGAGGGAATGATGTCAGCACTCATCTCTTTTTCGACCGTACCGAGGGGGTGAAACGGGACTCTCCTGCAGTCAGTCTGTTAGAAATATGTATAGCGGAGGTGCAGTGATTTAACAGGAGACCACAGATCGATAACAGCCTGTAGTGTGAAGTCTGAAAAATGCTGGGTAGGTTTTTCCAGAAAATAAAAACAAAATAAAAAGCCCTCTCCGTGGATTCTGATGTGTTTCCAAAGTCACATGAGGGTCTGTGTAATGCAGTTGGCTGCCAAAGTCTGGTTTTTAATTGGCTCCCTTGTGTTGATCATTGGACTGTTCTCTCCCGGACTCCTGAAGCAGCAGAACAGTGCTCCTGCCTTGCTGCCTATTAGAACTGACAGTTTAGCATCCATCACTTAATGTGCCCAATTTCTCATCCTCCCTATCACGGGGAGAAGTCTGAGACTTCTCCGGCTTCCCTATTTTCTCTTGTTATTTCTGCTTTGTTGTCCTTTTCTTTAGGTTGCATGGTTGGATGCAAAGTAGCGCTAACCCCCGTCTTCTGGTGTCTGTCAATCAACTCAGTGCCTGTCCTTTGTGCATCGCATCACTTTTTCCAAACGCCTTCAGCAGAGATGAAAAAGCCACCTGACCCCTTTTTAAAGTGAAGCTCCGCTTGCAGCCCTGTGATCGTTGTACCATTTGTGGCCTTCCCCATGGTTTGAGTTTGCCCCCACATTTCATGGCTTCAGACACTCTCACTGAGATCAATCTCCCAAAGTCCCGACCCCCTACTGGGACTTCCTCTGAAAGTGCTAATGACCCCGTTTGTCTAAGGAGCAACCATCTCTTCTTCTCCTGTGCCTGCCTCCAGCTAGGCCCGGCTCCGCCTTCACTTTATAGTGATTACTTTGCCAGTTGTTGGTTTCTTGTATGACCTTAACTGCCCTAAGGGCGGAAGACAGCTGAACTTTTGCTGCAGGTCAGTGCGTTTGGCGGGAGAATAGTGCTGGTGTAGTTTTGTGGGGAAGAGACGGGGCAAACACCTGCTGACTTGCCAGTGACACAGGTGCTGACATGTCAGTGAACGCGTCTTACTGTAGATTTCTATATTTATACTCATTTGGCGCACAGCTTCAGATTAAGATTTAGTCAAGAAAAATTTTCCTGTGTCAGTTTGATAGACCCACAAGGACAAAAAGCTGTCAGTAGCAGGACTATTAAATGTAAACGTCAATGCTCGCTGGATGTTCACACCCTGAAAATAAATCAGAAATTCTGTGTAAAGCCATCCTCAATCAAAACATGACAAAGGACCAGCTGTATCATTTCCATCTGGCTGCATTTCAATAGCACCAACAATTTAAGGAATCTGATATGGGAGCTGAGGCTGTGTATCCGATGTTTTGCAGTGATGCGTCTTTCCTCTGTGTCAGCGGTTAGGATCGCAAAGAGATCATCTGAACTGCGATGACGCTTTCCTGGGCTCAGACCAACTCTACATTATCCATGAGACTTGAATTTGCTGCTCTCCACCCCCTCTGCTCCAAGCCTCACATTACCATGAGCCCACAAAGTAATTTGTAGACAGATAATTTCGATGACCTCTGACAGCAGCTACGCATTGTTTGCTGCAGCCCTTCTTTGGCAAATTTACTCTCAAGAGTTCAGCTCATTGCAAGTTTTGGGGGAGCTGGAGAGAGTCTCTGTGGTGGCCCAAATTAGTGGTTTTAGATCATGGAGCAGGGATCAGTGTTAGTTAGGAAAACTGAATAATGGGCTAAATCATTCTACATCTGCAAATGCATATAACCAACAAAAGATAAATACACATTTTAAAGTCCCAGTAAGTATGTCCAGCAGGCTGTGCTCAGGCGAGATGCCATGAAAATCTTCTGCTCAGATAGCAGAAACAGAGAAGCAGGAATCAACTGAGAAGGCGGCCTGAGTTCATAAGTCAATCCCTTGTGCAGATGCTGTTTATTTTTTCAGTTGTAATCTTTGATGCTGGGTTTATTTGTGGACCTGTCAGTCTTTTGTGAACATGTGGACACCTCAGAGTGTATCTTATCAACTCCGGTCCAGAATTTCAATCTGTCTGGAGAGAATATTCAGTTTTCCTCAATGGCATTTCCTTATTCAGTATTGTTAGCAGATTTTGCAGTGAGATGCGTGTGGAGCTCATTTTCCTTTGAGACAGTGTCTGTTAAGCAAGAATACTCATTCAGTTTTAGAATGTCAAAAACTTCCCGGTCTTAATTTCGCTTGAAAAATTACTCTGGTGACTACTGATCCCTAAAAGAGTTATATTATTATAAAAGAATATAGATTGGCTTTCATTGTGTTTGCTGGGTTAACGTGTACTCAGTTTCTGTTCAGTTTATAATTATTGTTTAACTGAGTTTTAGTTCCTAGTTAATTCTTAAGTGTAGCACAAATTTATTTAGGCTCTGTATTAGCTTGACAATGTGGTCGTCATGTTTTGTCAGTTGCATAGACTACACATATTTATAAAATTTTACACTTTTAACCAAGTACAGTACTGTGCAAAAGTCTTGAAGTCACCCCTCATTTCTTTATACAGTACCAGTTAAAGGTTTGGATGAGTGAATGTGTCCAAACTTTTGGGAAAGAGGAGCAGCGATTTATTAAAATGTGCAAACATGGAAATAAAGTATATAAGGCAAAAACAGAGTTTGTACGATTCTAGTGAGGCTAATAGACAATATTACCTTTGTTCGTCAACACAGTCTGAACTCTCTGAGGCAGCTTTCTTGTAATTACTTAGGAATAGTTCTCTGGGCTTCTTTAAGGACATTCAAAATTCTTCTTTGGATAATGGCTGTCTTTTCTTCCACTCTCTGTCAAGATGATCCCACACAACTTCAATAATGTTCCACTCTGAGGCCAATCCATGACTCATAGTGTTTCCAGCCTGTATTTTTCTATCCAGGTATACTTTTACCACATTGACACTGTGCTTGGGATCATTGTGGATAAAAATCTAACAGTCCTGTTCTGTGTTCAAAATTTGATCAATTTTGACAAGATCCCTAATACCACTGGCTGAAACCATGAAGCCCCAAACCAAGACTGAACCTCCACTGTTGGAGGTTGTTTACTCCTGCAGACACTCACTGTTATAACTCTCTTCTGACCTCCTCCATATGTATTGATGTTTGATTTGAACCAAAAATGTCGAATTTGGATTTGTGAATCCATCAGACCTTTTGTCACTGATTTTCAGTCCAGTTTTTATGTAATTTGAAATACACTTTCTCCCTGTTTCCCTTGATTAAGAACGGCTTATTTGACAGCCACCCTTCCACTGAGACAATTTCTGATGAGGCTTCAGCAAACAGTAGATCAACTGATCAACCTTTCAGATACCAGATAGCGTGTTAGCCCTGGGACTTCTTTATTTGTCCTCTTCTTTTCCAGTTTACTCATATGTTCTAAGGACACACTGCACACCCTGCTGAAAAGTGCCAAGTTTTTGGCTAATTGGTCTTTGGTGCAAAAATACAATTGTATGCCTGTCAAATTGTGTTATCTTTGGGTTTTTTTTTTCATAGATTCAACTTAAGATTGCTTGGATGATTCATATGTCAGTATTAAGTGGCTTAACAAAGTGCCTTAACAAAAAAATGCATTCCTCTTAAAATGCTCAGATCCAAGGACTGGACTGAAAATGTGTGAAAAAGCAGCCAGAGTCCAAAGAAAAAATCTGAAAGACCTTCAAAGAGCCTGGAGAACTATTGCCCAAGACCAAAAATTACAATGAAGTCTGCCTCGGTCATAGTAGACCTTCTCCTCTCAAACACGCTTCTTTAGGTCTTTGCAGGACGGATTCCAACACCGTCTTCAGAAAGTTTTTTAAATTTTATTTTATTTGACCATCTTAAGCTAACATAGCATTGATGGTAATGTGATTCCAGTTACTGGCTGACAGTTATTTTTAGGCTATGTGATTACTATTTTCTCAAATAAACGTCACACATCCTTGTAACATTTTTGTGGATGTGGGCAGAGCTGCTTTTGAAAAGCCAGCCATTTCTTTTTTTATCACTCTCGCAGCAAAGTTTAGCAGTCACATAGTGGGCAGTATAAACTTGCAACATGTCCACAATACGCATAGAGGTATGGGAAAAATCGGAAAGCCACTCGCTGGAGTACGTTTTGGCAGATGCACTGATTTTTGCTGTAAAGGGCTGCTTTTCAATGAGTCAGATTCACTGCTCCAGTACCTGTGAGAAAACCACTCAGCGTACTCCAAGTCTCCAGCCTGATTAGTCAAGGGTTTGGGTTAAGCACTCTGAATTCTTGTGGTTTTCATTTAAGGCCTTGACAAGAATCCAAATGATCTTGTTGCAGCCCCAGAATAACTTCTCCATTTAGTGAAATCTGTGTCAAAGAATCCAATGTTCGACTTCGTGCCCCCTGTATGATTAACCAATAACAGTCAGTGATGAGCCATGGGATAAGTAAACACTTTTTTCTGCACAACAATGTAACAATGTAAGAGCCAAAGCTTCAGATGGTTTCCTCCTGTCAGGATGCTTTTAATCCAACTCCAAATGCAGATTATTTCAACGTTGTGATCCATTTATGCCAGATGAATAATTACAGTGGATGAAACGTTAACCTTTAACACACTCTCAGTGTTGCTATATTTAGAGCTTCTTTTCCAACATATTTTATTACGGAAACATGATTCATTTACCGTTAATGAACACAGCCAATAAAATCTGTGCATAAAAAAACAAACAAACAAACAATGAAAACATCAGCAGAACACAGAATGTGTCAGATTTATTGTTTTAGGCATCACAACAGAATCACTTCATGTATGCAGTTTTGAAGAAATGGACTGTTTTTTTCTGCCCTCTCTGCTTCATTATTGTAACTGAATTTAAAGAAAGTTATATGTACTTATATTACTGTACTAACGTCTAATCCCACTTCCAAGGAGCCAGACATTGTTGTAACTTTTTAAAGTGGTCTTGAGCAATAGTTCTCTAGGCTTTCTTTGGACATTAACTGCTTCTTTTGACTCATTTTCAGTCCAGTCCTCGTACCTGATCATTTTCAGGGGAATGTTTTTCTTTTCTTTTCTTTTCTTTTCTTTTCTTTTCTTTTCTTTTCTTTTCTTTTCTTTTCTTTTCTTTTCTTTTAGTAAAGAAACAATTTTAAATTGCATCTTTAGAAACTTTGCTACTTAATTCTATATACAGTAGATGAACAGTATCTGAAAGACATCTCCCTAAGAAATAGTAAAAAAAATCCAAAGGACTGAAACAGGACCTGAGAGATGCATCTGGACCTGCTGTTGATCCAACTACTGTTCACCGAAGCCTCATCAGAAATAGTCTCAGTGGCAGAGTGGCTGTCAAAGAAGCCATTCTTAAGGAAGGAAGACAGGGAGAAAAGGTTGAGGTATTCCAAGTTACACAAGAAGTGGATTGAAAAAACCAGTGGCAACAGGTCTTATGGGGTGATGAATCCAAATCCAAAGTGCCCATTAGTAGGTATGGAGGAGGTCAGGGGAGCGGTACAACAGTGAGTGTCTACAGTAATCTGTAAAGCACAGTGGAAGCTCTGTCATGGTTTGGGGCTGCATTTCAGCCGGTGATGTTGGAGATCTTGTCAGAACTGATGGAATTATGAATGCAGTAAAGTACCATCACATTTTGCTCCACCGTGAAATATCATTTGAAAAGTGTCTGATTGAGAAGGGATTCATTTCTCAGCATGACAATAATCTCAAACACGCTGTCAATGCAGTAAAGGCATACCTGGATAGAAAAGCAAACAATGGAACAATATCAGTTATTGATTTGCCTCCCCAGAGCCCAGGTCCCACACTGCATTACTGAAGCAGTGAGGAATCATCTTGACAGAGAATGGCAGCCAACATCCAAACAAGAGCTTTGAATAATCTTCAAGAAACCTGGAGGACTATTTCTGAAGATCTGAAAGAAATTACAAGAATGCTACCTAAGAGAGTCCAGACTGTGTTGAAGAACAAAGGTGGTCACATCAAATATTGACTTTTAAGCTCACTAGGAACTCTGTTTTTGCCTTATGTACTGTATTTCCATGTTTGCACAAGTTTGAATAAATTGCTGCACCTATTTCCCATTTTCTTAGCAAATTATAAAGAAATATGGAGTGGATCAATAATTTATTTTCAGAAGAACACTTAAGTTGACATTGTTTTTTGGCCTTAACACTATGGAGAATGCACATGCTTTTCTGTTTGTTAATATATGACTAGGATGGGTTAAAATGCAAAACAGCAGGAGAGGCATTTATTAGTGTATATACATGACACCATGAAGATAAAAGGATAAAACCCACCACCCCAAAAAGCAGCTAGATGCCTTTTATTCTTTTCCTGCTGCAGGCAGTTAGTTGGAGGATATCGATTAGGTAGGACCAAGACCATATGAAGCAGAAAAATGTCCCCTAAACCAACACAAAGGAAAACGCAAAAAATATTCCTAGACTCCTATCAATAATTCAATAACACTGAGGCCATAATTGTCACACAGATCAATACTACTTCTGCTCTCCACCATCGAGCCGCCCCCTGCTTCCTTAATCTTTGTGCGCATAGCTCCACAAAGTTGCTGTAAGATTTGCAGGCGATATGTTTTTTGATCAAATTTGTTTAACTAATGGAAAAAACAAACAAACAAAAAGCAAATTTAGTGCCCCTTGCGTGACCTCCTAAAACTACATTTTTTTTGGGGGGGGGGGGTGATAATGGCCTGTTTTGCATATTCAGCAATCTGTTCTATTTTTTTAAAATGTTAATCATATTAAAAAAAAGAATAGGCATGCTGTCGTCTTCTTCATTGTGCTGAGCAGTGGAGAGCTTCCATCACAGCTGGAATCAATAACACTCTTCCAAGGAATGAGATGCATGAATAGATAATTACTATGACTGTGGCACAGGAGGAATGTCAGTGAGTTGCAAGATTCCATAATTACTCTTCAGCATGTGAAAATAAATGCCTGCAGTGCTGATTCTAGTGCTGCGAGTGTTAAAAGGAGCAGATAGTGCCTCCAGAGTCACAGCTAGCTCTGACACAAAAGTCAGGTTACAGCCTGAAAATGTGAGGATGAGCTGCAGAGGTGACAGTAGTGTGTTCTACCACGTTATGGAGGGAAAGCAACGCTGTTTTAATTGTACCTTTTTTAATTTTTCATTTTTCTGCTCTTATTGTGAGAGCTGGGTTTTTCAGGTTTCGTCCACATTTGAGTCAAGTCTGAGATGGTGAAAGCTTTTACTCATTGGTTGAATAGAAAATGGTTGCACCCTTGTTTGACTGTTCTCCAGTCCCCGAAAGGGGTGACTCGGAGGTGAAGGGCTGAACAATGGGACATTAGTCACTAAAAATCCCCCAGTTTTAACCAATCATGGTTGATATTAGTGAATGCCACTATTGGATGCTTTGTGGTTAGCCTGTCCAAAAGTGACGCCATGTATCTGTTTGTTTCTACACTTGACAGAGCAAGAGGACGTCAGCGAAGCACACGAGTCTGATTTCTTCAAGTGCTTTCATGATGCAACTCGCAACTTGAGCGTGACGGCCAAGTGCAGCCGCAGGAATCCATTACTGAGAAGCAGAGGCAGATTTTAGACACTGCTCTATGATGCATAGATGAAAAATAACCTTTTAGCGCTGTGCCATGTTATCCTCTTGGAGCCACCATTGTGTGTGTGCTGGATATTGTTAGAAAAGAGAATCAAAACCCAATTTAACTGTTTTCCTTCAGCAGACCCAGAGACTTTCCTGTAGGTGTATGGGTTCACTTGGACCCTTGTTGTGGTGTAGTGGCTGCGTTTTAACAGATCTCCTGAGGGATACTGATTGAGTTTGAAAAAGGGCAGGTTAGCCATGAGGTATCTGAGCAGGTCTAATGGACTTGCAGGAGGCCCCCACCCCCCCACCCCCCACGGGGGAACTAGCTAGTGAGGGTCAAAATGGGGTCATGTTTATTCAGTGCATCTCGGAGTGTGCCAAAAATCACATTGCTTCCTCCTGTCCACCTTACTCCATTCAGCTCTTCTGTGTCTCCAGGCCTGAATGACTGTGAGTTGGGCTCAGGCCACATCTGGATGCAATTCCCCCTCAAGCCAGTGCTGAAAAATCTTACTGATGGTCTTCAAGCTTCGAGCAGGAGAGTCTTATATAACGAGCATGGGATGGAGATGAAATTTTAAAATGGAACTGCTGTTTTATATTCTTTGTTTATTTGGTGCACTGTGGTGTCTGTCAGCCCTAAACGATTGCTTGTGCTGTGGGTTGTCAAATCTGCGGATTTAGACAAATATGACATATTTATATGGATATTCATAGCCTGGTGGGATTAGGTGGAGGGAGAGCAGTTTCGTATTTGAGGCCTGTTTAAAATGGGCAGTCACATTTCATTAAATTCAACCAGATTTTCGAGTACCTGCCAATAGTTAACTACACTCCTTGTGAGTGATACAATTGGGAAGCAGAGCGTGCATGGGGCAGGGAAAATATGGCAGCCACATGTATGACAGAAACAGAACAAGGTGAGAAGATTAACCCGTTTTGTATTAAGTAATCTGGACTGTGGCTCAGTTACAATAAAAGCAGTGTATTATCGTCTGTGAAGACTTGGCACTCATTTGACTTGTAGGACCATTAAGCTGTTACGAAGCTGGTTGCTTTATACTTTTATCAATACTTGGGAGAGAATTGGCTGCAAAATGGGAATGTGTTCATCATTAAAAATCTGAAACACTCCATTCACCATGAAGTTTGTGGTTACTTGAAGCATATTTTACTGTCCCTCGTAAAATGCAATATTTTACACAAATTTATTCGCTGATGCCATATTTTGTTTAAATCCTATGTTAGCTTGTAACTCATTTTTGTGAGTAGGGCAGACTATGAAAACCTCACCAGATGGTACATTTTTGAGCAAGTTTCAGAACAAATACATTTTTACAAATGAATTGTCAACCTGATTCTGTGGTCTAAGAAAATAATTCTCCTATAAAACACAAAAGCAATAACAGCTCATATTTTAAGTCTTGGACTCTAGAATAACATGAATTGTCTGAAACAGACTGTTTAAAGCAGATACAGTCCTTGTTCTTGTTCTCTGAATGTAACCAGTGGTTTGCACCTTGTTTTAAAACCTCTGTATTTTCATTCATGAAGGCATCTCGATTGCAGACTTTGACACTGACATGTCGACCTCCCTGAGACTGTTCTTGACTTGGTTAGATGGAGTGAAGATGTTTTTCTTAACCATTACAATAATTCTGTCATCATGCACTTCATTTGTCTTCTGCAGTCTTTAAGAGCTTTGGGTGTTGCTGAGCTGGCCAGTGCATTTTATTTTTTTTCTTTCTAAGAATGAGCCAGATTGTTGATTTGGACACGTCTAAAATGTATGCCATCTCCTCTATAGGTTTACTGTATTTTGCTTTTTCAGCCTAATGATGGTCACGTTCACTTACACTAACACCTCTTTAGGCCTAATTTTTAAAGTTACTATGAAAAGCTATAAATTACAAGCTCAACACAACAACTTCAGATATGTCTGCTTCATTTGTCATGAATAACAAGGGAAAATGCCTCACCCGAAACTGTTTGTCAGTCAGTTGTCCAATTAATTTTAAGCCTCTGAAAATGGGAACTATAAAAATGTCTGTAATTACACCTTGAATTAAAGAAACACATTTTGATTGTTTGATTTTAAAGTCCACTATTGAGGCATATGGAGGCAAAAATATAAAAACTGTCTTTGTCCAGCTGAAGTAGCCCGTACTTTTCACTCATCAGTATTACTTGTTCCTGCTCTGGCAACATGAGTTGAATCTTTATGTTTATGAGCATCCACCATCATAGCGGAATATATGTGACAGAAAATAGAGGTAAACATAATAGGTCCTTTTAACAAATTAGGCAAATCTTTTGCTAATAGTTTATTTATAATATCACACAAGGCTCCAATGAATAATCCTATTATTGAGGTTGTAGTCTGTCCAAATATTGTTCTAGTCCTTTTTAATACCCATGCGTATTTTCTTTCTGTAAGCCCAACTTTGTGTAAATCTGGTATGTTCCTGCAGCAGGTTTGATTTGAAGTCAGATTTATTTGGAGTCATCTCATTATTTGGCTATTATACATTCCCAATAGGTCAAACTGAAATTGGTGCCAAGCTACTTTGACTCAAAGCCTCACGGAAGCTGATGGCTACTCACATTATATTGCACAAAAGCTGACTTTAATTGCTCGTGAAAGTTGTTCATTTACATTGACGGGCTGTGAACTTCCTCTCACCTTTGGGCAGGAGAGCTAAAGAATCCCCTTTATTTCAAACAGAAGTGTTAACTTAAGGTGAAAAGCCCTCTAATAAAGAAAAGGTTATCTTCTATCCCGATACACTGGAAAAAACACACATATTCGAAATAGTTTTTTTGTAATTGCTCTTTCATATGGCTCAGTACATACGCATACCATTTGTTTCACTGGTATTGACTGTGCGTGTGTGTGTGTGTTTTTGAGTACTTAGGTGTGCAGTCATGCAAGTGTATAATTCATGGACATGAGCGGTCAAACCCAGTGGTCCACAGGGATTTGCAAGGTATCATGTTCAGGTTTTGTGATCCGGTGTAAGACGCTGACTGACCCACTAAGACAGGAAAAATCAAAACCAGCTGGGAGACGTCACTCATTATTTACTGATATTTATCTGTGAGTCACACTGATTACATGAATCCTATCAAGGACTGGTGATGAGGAAAGGGTGAGTGAGAGAAAAAATATCTATCAGTTTATTTAGTCAAACTGTGATGGAGGAAAGGAACAGGCGAACTTATAATGTGGTGTTATAAACAAGAAGCATGATGACTTTAACTGTCAGTTCACCCACATTACCCACACTGTTTTTCCTTTATCTGTTGATATTTTCAGATGTCACTGAGGGTTCTCTTACAGCCTCAACACAAGGGAGAAGCATAGAATTGTTGTTTGTGGTGCTCAGAGGATTTAAAGCTCATCCAATAAAAATAGTTGACTGTGGGCACAGTGGACTCTCCAGTAAAACCAGGATATTTTTTTCTGGGGAGATGCAAGGCTTTAAGATCCAAGCATATTTTTGCTTATGAGCTAACAAACAACATTCCTTGCACCCGATCTTTACTGTGTATCCAATAAAAATGTCTGAGAGGGATTTCTGGTTTAAAAACTCTTTGGAGTGCACTAAAATTTTTGTCTAAGAAAAGACATGCTCAGAAGATAGGGAAATTAGAATAGTGTTTTTGCATAGTTAGTAAAAAACGAAGCACCAGTTTTTATGGTAGAAACCACATATTAGATTCATAGCAATCATAGTAGGTATAGCGTAAAAGATAGCTATACCCCAGTGATGTCACACAATAATTTTCTGTAGATCATCTTTAGCATTTTGACAGTTGCCATGCTGGATTTTTGGAGCCCACAAGACTGAAAAATGGAGTACTAAATTATCAGCTAATGTTAGCTTGATTAGCAAACTATAGCTATTAATTTTACATGAGACGCACATATCTGACAACTAGTGCAAAACAAAATGTAACTGGCTGTAACTGGAAACCCCTTTGCACCCTACGATGTAACCTGACATGCACCTCCTGAGAAATATAATTACACGTTGGGTCAATGCAGTCCGCAGTCATTGTGATTGGCCTGTTCAGCACCATGGATTCCTCCTTTTGGCTACTTCTTTACAGCAATTTTTTAATTTATCAGTAATGCATGATGCATCAGCACGGGCATAAATGCCGGCAATGACGTCGGCCACTTACGTAGGGCTCTACAAAGATTAAGCGCAGAAGTCTAAAACAGGCCTTAGAGCAACAAGGTCCTGGGTTCAGATCCAGTCTGGGGTCAATCTGTGTGTAGGTTCACTCCAGGTACTCTTCCACACACAGTCCAAAGACATGCATGCGATTAGGTTAATTGATGATTCTAAATTGTTTGTAGGTGGGAATGTAAGAGTGAATAGTTGTCTGTCTCTGTGTTAGCCCTATGATAGATTGGCAACCTCTCCAGGGTGTACACTGCCTCTCGCCCTATTGGGACAGCCCCCCCAAACCCCCAACCCTGGATTGGATAAGTGGTAGAAAATAAAGCCAGCCTCAACTGGTCATTTTAGCAACTGCGATTTTTTTTTAGTTTTTCTGTGTTAGCCTGGGTATTACAGCTTGATTAAAAAATAGCTTCAGAAAAATGTTTTTTCTTAATGCATGAAAGCACCACGGAAGTCTCTGCACTGCACATAAATCAATATAAAATTGGAAAAAGGGGCAAACTGTTATCAAGTAAATATAATAAAAGTTAAAAACAAACAAACAAACCAACAGTAATGATCAAATACAGATTGAAAAAGATCTTATTTGGATGCCCATTGCAGATCCAGCTAGCACATGTTGCTTTGCAGTAGCATGCTGGGATACGATATCTACACAACTCCTCAGCCTCACCTTTCCATCAGAACACTGGCACAGAGGTCAGGGGTCCAGATCAGAGCATTTCTTCCACCTTTCTTCCTTGTCCTGTCCAGACCTGAGTGTTATCAACTCTGTCAGATTCACAGACAGCAGAGGGCTGAGACCCTCTTCCTGACCTGCCCATCAGCTCTCTTAGGAATTCCACTAATGAGGCACTATGGGGAACAGATGCACAGAGGGCAGCCCGGGCAAAAACAACCTGCCACAGTCACTTAATGATCACACACACACACGGTTATGTCATCGGGGAGTTTCGGGATGGATTGTTTTCTGTGTTGTATCTGTTTTGTTTTTTTGCGAATCTTTAAACCATGTGTGTGACTAAATCTACAAACAGTTGTATGCATCCAGCATGTGTGTTGTTATACATTTTGATGATTCATTTGATTAATTTATTTTAACCCCGTCTTTCATACATCACAAACATCTTATTCAGTCTGTGTCTTTACTTTATTTGGGAGTATTTTAAGTCCAATGAAGGCAGATGAACCCATGCAGCACATTCATTACTATTGGCTTTTCTGTACATATCAGGCAGGAGAAATGCCCTTTGTGTGT
The DNA here is from genome assembly GCA_024447675.2 of Pterophyllum scalare. Classification (NCBI taxonomy): domain Eukaryota; kingdom Metazoa; phylum Chordata; class Actinopteri; order Cichliformes; family Cichlidae; genus Pterophyllum; species Pterophyllum scalare. The sequence continues at coordinate 475 of JAMQGT020006339.1, read as the reverse complement.
GGTATGTAATTTCAATAAGGACCATGCTCCCCAGAATACTCTATACATACTGTCCAAAGAGATGAAGTGGTTTATTTTTACAGTACAGAAGTAATATCAGTCAAGAATAATGCCCACAACATGCCTTGAATCGCACATGGTTACTGATCATCACCAGCACATATGGACTCTGCTTGCCCTTGCGAAATGGGTTCATTTAAACTCTCTAAGGCTTCAGGCCTCGACTTCAATCACAGCTGTAAATGTTAGGACATGTTTGTGTTTGTGCAACTGCCCAGTGTATACTCCAGTACCTTGTGTTGTTTGCATCAGTTGTGGTTAAAAAGGATTAAAAGGCCAGTCCATAAAAACAAGATGAGACTGCCAAGACCAAACAAGAGAATGAAAGAAGCTGAATCTGTGCCAAGTACTTGCAGACTGTAAGGAGTCAGTTGAGAAGTGAAACTCTTATGTAATTAACATAGTTTAGCTCTAT
>JAMQGT020006338.1:0-26240 GCA_024447675.2 Pterophyllum scalare | reverse complement strand
TATGTAGCACTTGGTTCAGTTACGTGCCTTGCTGCCATGAAATTACCTTCCTATGCATCAAGGGCTATAGCATAAAGCTGCACCTCAATCACCAAGAGAATAAGACCTATTGTTACAACCCAGGGCTTTTAAGAAAGTAAGCGATTCGACTTTTAGGAAAAAAAAAAGCGAAGATGATAAGACTTGATATCCCTGAATAGTACGACCATCGCTCAGAGTTAGAGCTTTACAAAAATCCAGGTCAAGTCCCCTCTGTGTCTTTGAGATCCTGGAAGAAACTCTTGAGCGTGTGATTATATATTAACCCCTAAGAAGGGGAGAAGCTCTGTGTTTGGGTTCAGTGATGTTTTATACTGGTTTCAGTTGGGTTGGTTGCTTTTTTCTTCTTGGAGGCTATTGTAAGCTGAGTTGGGGGTTATCAAACTTGGCAAAAACAAATGGCCATTATCCTCTTTTCTAATGAATGGCATGTTCCATTGAAACAGTGGCATTCAATGACCCTGAACACTATAGGTAAAAACAGTTTTGCTCGGAAGGTCTTTAATGGGCAGGGGTCAGCATGTCATGTTTGTGTTGCCTGGAGTGAATAACAATAGAGTGGGTGGCGATAGACAGAGGCCGGCAGGTAGACAGATAATTAGATGGATGAGGAGATTCGGAGCTGAATCTTATCAGCAAGGAACAACAGGGAAGCAGACAGTATTTGATGTCCCTTTCTCTTCGGTGGAGCCACATCCACATACAATGTGAAGCTAAACAGTATCCACCTATAAAATAAAGCCAACTGAACTGTGGAGTTTGGGATAATTCTGGATGTGTCTGACACACTGACATTAGAAGTTTAACAAAGTCAATACTGATTGAGTTTCAGATATTTTCTGGTACATTAGCTACACATGCTATCCATATCCACATGAAACAATAAATCATACATCTAGTTTTTGCTGTAAAACAATATTATCAAAAGAAAAATGTATGTAAAACAAACAAAAAAAATTAAATAGTCTGTAATTGAACACAATCTTTTTCAGGCTCCTTTTTGGCCATTGAAACTGGCTCCAATTCAAGGAGAACAGGATTGTTTAGTCCAGAGAGGATTTAAATGAAATCCACTAACAGGACCAGGCCATAATTTATTTAATTTCAAGGAGGATTATTCAGGCCCTCTGAGCAGAAGCTGCTCTTGAAACTTTGGTAACCAAAAGAATTATATTTGTACATTTATGTTCCTTTAAAAAAAAAATAACACAGGGCTGCAGTTCAATGTTCCAAATTAAGGTATTTGTCATCTTTGGCTGAAAGTATTAAGAAAAATAATTCAATTAGGTTTATGTAATTTTCAGTGGTGATACTGAAAAAAGTGATTCAAAATACATCAGTCATGCAGCATAACCCTGACTGGAGAAAGCAACAGAACAGCCTGTCGGCAGTTTTCATGAGTCCTTCACTTTTAGTTGTACTGTTGCTTCTTCTCTCTAGGATTCTTGTTTATGATTCTTAGTTAATATATTTTAGCCTAACTTTGTAATTGGCCATTTCTATGTTTCTATTGCTTAAGGTTTTGATTTTGTGTGTGTGTTGAATTTTGGGATTTCCCATTCTGATCTCCTATTATTACTTATTATTATTATTATTATTGGACATTTTGAAGGTGTCGTGGAGAGGAAGTCACTGAACAAACTGTTACTCATTATGGATAATCGTGAACACCCTCTGCACCACTTCCTGGACAGGCAGCGGTGCACCTTCTCTTCCCGTCTGATTCAGGAAATCTTTCATACTACATGCGATCATCGTCTGTAAAACAATATATCAGTCTGCCAGAGAATCATTGACCAAATATTATTATTATTAATATTTATACTGTTATTATTGTTCATTTCAGCTGCTGTATAATAACCCCTTTTGTGCATATAGTCCTTTCTTCCTTTTTTCTCCTGTGTCGTCCACTTGTGTTCCTGGGCCCTGAACTACAAAGTGAGTTCAGCATACCCAGTGTATCTTTCTGTTATCTGGATTCACTTACTGTAACATTGGCAATCAGGATAAGCGGTCACGCGAAGCTGGTCATCAGCTCACTAAGTTAACCCAGGATTTCCCCTGCGCGTTCACATGACAGTGGTGGTGCTGGCAGCATCTGCCCAGTCACAAACATGGATAAGTGTACTGCCAGCAGAGCAGCTGATTTTACAAAGGAAGATAAAACTATGATATTAGAAAACTCTGAACAGGTTAAGCGCATAGAATAGAATAAAAGCAACATAGCTGCTGCAGAAAAATCGGTGGCGTGAGTTTGTGTGTGTGTGAGAGAGAGGAAAAACACTGTACAGTATGTACTGTAAGTTAAAAGTAATGTCTTTTTTTTAAAGTATTTTCCCCCATTGTCAAAGCTGGAAAGCAAGATTAATCTTGTTAATTAGAAGTCAGACTTTCATCCTGAAAGACAAGCTCAAATAAATGTTTGCTTAATTGGCAGGGCAAGAACAATAATTTAACTGATGGCTGTTTTTGGTCAATGACTTGAGCTGGGTTGATGAGTTCTGTTGTGGTGAAACTATTGCACACCACGATCGATCGAATTTTCATTAACACTGAGCGACAGGCGCTTCAGACGGGTCGATCCCGAACCAGGACTGACATTGACCCAGTTCACTCCCTGCACGAGACCTACGTCGGTGCAAGTCCATCATCACTGCCATCAATAGTCAAAGGCCCTGGGGGCAAAATGTGTGTGAATTGATTTCGAAGTGCACATTCACAATATTACTTGTGGAGGCACTGGACCTCATCCAAAAACTCACATCCATCACTATGAACCATTATAGTTAAATTAAAGCTCAGCACAAATCCACTCAAGGGTCTCAATTCATTTGTTATGTGGTTGTTCTCTGATTTGAGGAAAAAACATACTTGACTTTTGTCTCACATAAAAGGGGAAATAGTTTGTTGCTTAGTTTGTTAAAGTAAAACTGCTCAGTGTCTGTGCTCATACAGAGAAAAAGCTCTATTCCTGGATCCTTTTCCCTCTCTCACTCCTCTCTATGTGCTCACACACCTTACAAAGCAGATAAGACTGAACAGAAAAATAATGCCACCAGCATTACTGCTGTTTTTGTTCTTAACATTCACAAGAATTTTCCTACCTTATCCACTTCTGCAATACATTATTGACATGCTTAAACACTCAGTGCTTGGTTAAGGTTTAACACTATTGTTAAAGACTGAAAAGTATTAAAGCATTAAGTATTAAAGATGACATTTTTGCCTTGTTATACAATCCAAATATGCTTTTCCTAATTCAGGTGTATTTGTTGTGTAAATCAATCCACATGCAAAACTTAGTATGTAGAGTATTTTTGCACCAACTAGGTGATTCCCAAAGAGCCTGAAACTTGGCATATCTCAGTATGGTGTGCAATGTGAGTGTGAATGGTTGTTTGTCTCTCTGTGTTAGCCCTGCAACAGGCTGGGAGCAATGAATCCACATTTAAAATGGTCTCAAATTGTTATCAGTAGACGAGGTCAGGAGAGGTCAGTCCAACAGTGAGGGTCTACAGTGGAGACTCCGTCATTGTTTGGGGCTGCATTTTAGCCAGTGGTGTTGGGGATCTTGTCAAAACTGATGGAATTACGCATGGAGAAAAGTAATTTGATCCACCATGCAATACCATCCAGAAATCATCTGATTGGCAACAGCTTTATTTTTCAGCATGACAATGATCCCAAACACAATGCCAATGCAGTAAAAGCATACCCGTGTAGAAAAATATACAGTGGAACACACCATCATTCATGGATTGGCCTCCCCAGAGCCCAGACCTCAACATTTAAAGAAGTGGGATCATATTGACAGAGAACAGTACAAAAGGCAGCCATTATCCAAAGATGAACTTTGAATGTCCTTCAAGAAGCCTGGGGAACTATTCCTAAAGACTAATTAAAGAAATTACAAGAAAGCTGCCTAAGAGAGATCAGACTGTGTTGAAGAATAAAGGTGGTCATATCAAATATTGACTTTCGAGCTTGTTGGAACTGTAAAAACTTGTTTTTTGGCTTAAAAACTGTATTTCCCTGTATGTTTGCATGTTTCAATAAATCATTGCGCCTTTTCCTCAAGCCATCCTACTGTATGTATATAAGACTTAATTATTTTTTAGCTGACCAGCGAATTCGCCCCTTCTGACCATTGGAATGAATGCAGATTTAGGGCATTTTTGCAGATGTTTCACTTGACTGGCGACTCAGTCCTTTATAATTACTAATTACAAGTGCCAGTACGGCCAGCAACACAATAAAAAATGCATTTAATTAATTATTTTAGATAACGTCTACTTGATAAAACATATCAAAAGAATTACATTTATTTTGGTTAAAATGTAGGATTTAGATATCCATCCATTCAGCTGGGATTTAAATATATTTGGTAAAATTGTGGGTTTTATAATATAGGAAAAAAAAAACATAGATGTGAAAAATGGATTATGACTAAAACACCAAGTGCATTTTTTTCCCCAACTGAAAACAGACAAAGAAATTAAGCTGTTCTCTCACTGTTCAGACAGCTCTGAGATCATTGTAACAATGATCTAAAAATGAAGATACAAGTAATTTTTTTTAACCACATTTTCCTTATTTACATTTGTTTAAGCTTGCAAATTCGATCATCACTGGAGCCTTTTGTTGCCCATCAAATCAACATGGTTTATGGTCTTAAAGCATTTTCTTTTTTTTTTTCCATATACAGTAACGTGAAAATCTTAGCAAAGCCCACCTTCTCGCTTTCTCTCAGTAACAGCCTCGACTACCTCTCCCTCCTCCCTGGGGAGCCACTTCAGCAGACAGGACCAATTTTCTGCTAATTGGGCCTCAGGAAATTGCTCCTCGTTTTAATTTACTGTTGGACAGCCATGAAGACATGCGATCCACCGCTGCTTTTTCCCTCTCCCGCCCTCCCTTTTTCCTCTACAGTGGGTGCAGGTGTGAGGACGAGAGGGAAGCATACAGCACAGCACCGTCTCCCTTTCTCTGTTTGGAGAATGAAAGTATGCAGGCGGAGATTAAAGCCAAGCTAAAAGGTTAACTCACCGTAGCACACACATATGCATTAAATATGGCACAGTTTAGGTTAGGAGGTCAAATACTTACACAGTACAGACTCAAAGGTATTTAAAGTTTTCCAAGACAACAGTGAGCTCAAAGAGAACAATAATGAATGTGTAGAGCCAGACCGGGGTGAACTATTAAGAGTCGACCAGTCAGGCTATTTTGACAAACACAGATTGTCACAATATTATCCAAACCACCAGGGCATGTTGAACATGCTGTCCAAATAGGAAGTGTATTCATTGGAAAGAGTATTAAGACCTGTTATCAGGTGATGACAGCCAGGACTGTGAGCTCACCAGGATCAGATGACAATATCTAACAGAGCTGCATTCTCTGGACGACTGTCTGGATAAGATTAATTGCCATATAGTGACAAAGCTAACACAACAACTGTAACATTAGCAACAGAGATTACTCTGCTAGCAATTACTGAAAAAATATCAGGGAAAATCTACACCACACTTAAGATTTTGAAACTCTGATAGTAATAGATGGGTGTAGCGCTTGTTCCCTCATCCATGGGTTACAGGATAAGAGAGCCATATTTGTGTTCATACTATGCTTTAGAAATTTTATTAAAAACATTTACTGGGAAAAGCATTGTTGCTTGGAAAGAAATTTGTCTCATGTAACCCCTGTGGAGAAAACTAATGATGATTTAGGTTTAATTTTTGGTGTTCACAAATGCATATACGGCCTAACTTGAATGGATCCCCACGTATAGATTTACACCTTCAAGTTAATTACTCACAAATTATCATACACATTTGTAAATCTAGTTTCCATTTATGAACTGTGACACTTGCATTTGCCACAAGTACTGCAATTATTTCTTTCCACACAGCAACAGCATTGCCAATGTTCAACTTGTGTAGCATAATGGACTCCATTAAGCTCAGCTGAGAGATTTTCTTGCCCCACAGCATGACATGTTCCTGACCTAAACATATGACTATTTATTTTACTAAATGAAAGTGTCAACCTTCCTGCTGACAGACAGACTAGCCACTTCAAGGGCTGATGGATCAGGGAACAATCCAAAGTGTCTGCAGAAGTCAAAGAGAAATGCCTGCACTCTAACAGCTCTTAATGGAAAATTCCTCTCTGGCCTTTCCATATTTTACTTTCTCTAGCAACATCTATCATTTTCAGATGAATCTATTGTTTTGTTTTGTTTTTTGCCAACATAAGCAAAGTCAGAAACACTGATTTGAAACTTCTCAGGCTTATCAGTTTACTGACGGTTTATGAACTACAAGAATAATGCTGAGAGTAACTCAAGATGGTGTTTGATCAGCTCAGCACGGATCACATTTACAACAATAATTCAAAAACGTTAGGACACAAAAAAATCACCATCTACATGGGAGTATATGTTGCTCTAAAACCTAAATACACCTTTCAGCACTAATGGTGCCTTTCCAGATGTACACGATGCCAATTTCATAGGCACTAATCCACCCCCATATCATCAGAGATGCAGGCTTTTGACTGAGCGCTAGATGGTCCCTCTACTCTTTAGTTCAGAGCACACAGCATCAGTGTTTTCCAGAAAAGATTTTCAGATTTTGAGTCATCTGACCACAGAACAGTTTTCCATTTTGCCTCAGTCCATTTTGAATAAGCCCACAAAAGACAGTGACATTTCTAGGTAATGCTTGCATATTGCTTCTTTGCCGCATGCTAGAGCTTTAACCTGCATTTGTGGATGGCCCGGTGTGTTCACAGACAGATTTCCAGAAGTGTTCCTGAGCTCATGGAATGATTTCCATGACAGCATCAAGCCTGTTCTTAATGCAGTGCCACCTGAGGGTGCAAAGGTCCAGTATTGCTTTTTGGCCTTGTTCCTTGTATGCAGATTTCTAATGCAATGCAGATGATGAGCTATTCAAAGTCTTCACAATTTTTCTATACCTAATACACCTAATCACTTGCAAAATGTTCTTCCAACAGTGGGTGCAAGTATATTAAAAAAAAAATCTCGTTTGTTAAGAAAATTTTGTGCTCACTGTATAAACAGTCAAATATGAAGACAAAAAGAGTTTGAGTATCAACACCCAATTTGCATGTTATCAATATGCTAAGTGGTCATTATCAGTTGTAATCAGTCCCACAGATATGGCCAGTAGACACCCTCCTACACCTATCACCAGGCTCAGCAGGCAGTTATCATCCAACGTAATGACTGATAAACACACACGGATTATGCCAGAGACCACTAGTGGTCAAGTATACAAAATTCCCATGTGGTGGGAACTTAGAAAATTTAACTGTGTTACATGTGGTAAACATTGTGGCGGGGTCTATTTTTACCAAAATGTGATCTTTTTCTAAACATAACCAAGCAGTTATAGAGGATAAATCTAACCAGTGTAAAAATGAAAGTAAACAGAGAATTTTCAAGCTCAAACACAAAAGCTCTGCTACTTTGCCATCATTCCAACCCCTGCACTTACTTTGGCTGCTGTTTTAAACTGGAAACACTCCACCCATTATTTCCACTCAGCAAGGTGAAACCACCACTATTTATTGAAGTGACAATTACTGAGCCTACTATCAGATGTAGAATAGCTTCTACTAGCAATACATGGGACTGATCACAACTGATAACAGCTATTGAATGGGATGGTAACATTCGAAATGGGTGGCATCAACAGGCATCTATATTCAAAAGACACACAGATAAGCATCTCTGAAGCAAAGCTACAGGCTCACATAGTTTGCAGCCCTTCCTAAACACGTGTTGCTGAACGACTAGATCCAACCTTGGCTGACATTCACGCCAACACATCCACAACCCCCTGGGGGCCTGCTCTGACCCTCACACTGGGTTCATTTGCATCAACAAATCAATACAAACAAATGTTTTAGCACAGAATTCCTCCACTGCTGCCTATCGATGCTGATGTGTTACCCAAGCCAAGCATCCATCAGGCAGACTGACATGTTTTTGAGCCAAGCATGACCATCCATCAGCAGAGGACTTTTATAAACCTAACAACCTTATATGAATCAATAAGTCATGTTTTCAAGCATTCTCTGGAGTCGATATGCAAAGGCGCACTCCAACATCAGCAGTGACCTCCACTCAAGGACCTCAAAACAATTACAACAAAGACTCACCTCTATAGAAAGATGGCCTTTATGGTATTGATGCAGTAGGCCACTGTAATCAAGCAGGAAATAAGGTTCAGCGTGACTTAATAGTGTTCATTGATTGTGTATCTGCAGAGATTAGTGAGCAAATAAAAACCCACTAAAGTAGATGGGATTGATAAATCTGCAGTGTTAGGTAAGCTTTTTGTTCCCTTTCCATTAAAATTGTTGTCTGAGTGACTTGTCTAAGTGTGTGCGAAATGGGACAGGACAAAGGGGTAAAGGAATGGGCAAAAAGAATCACTACAGAACACACATACAGAAAAGAGACACACATTCAAGCATGCAGACACCATCAAAAACACCTCTTTCGTCTCATATTTTCTCAAAGGCACACACTCACACACACACACACACACACACACACACACACACACACACACAGAGCTCATTACATCCACCCTGCTGCCTGATGGCTTGTTGACAACTTAGCACCTTCAACTTACTTTTGCACTTTCCAAACTTCCTAACTGCTAGGCCTCTGTGCACAGCAGAGCTTATTCACCCAAATCCCCAGTGGACCGACAGGAAATCTGCGAAACCTGTCTCCCCCAAATCCAAAAAGTCTTATCAGCTCGAACTCCTGACTTTCTGCTAGCACTGTAATTGTTCACACACTGTTGTTCAAAAGTACTCCTCAGTAAAAGTGCAAAACTTTCCCCCCGAAAGCAAACATGGTGTTCTGTTGTGACGAAAGTCTTCATCCGTCATGCAGATAGGTATGTGTCCCTCGAGGGGACACCAGCACTCGGGCTGTTTCAATAAAGCAGAACCATCAGTCAAGACAGAGCAGACTTATTACTGTCTGTGTGGCCTCCTAATGCTTTACACACTCTGCAAGCCTCCTGCTGCTCCTGCTCACTGTGCAATAACACCACTATTTAGTAACAGTGGGAGTAAAATCCCAGGGTTACCACAAAGAGCAGGGGGGAAATATATTTATGGTTTACAAACTGTAATGGTCGGTAGTGACAAATTTACTAATGCACAGAGCAACAAATCTTGCCAAGAAAAGTTTTGATTTCATATTTAATATGTATAGAGTCTTTAATAATGTAAATAGTAATAAATTAGAGGGAGAGCTGTTTCACTCAGGCTGGCTGCTTTTGCCTGCAATTTCTCAGATCTCATTTTGTTTTTATGTCAAAGGGATTAATTAACTGGAATGACAATGGGCAAACACATTCTGCAACCAAAGGAAAATAAAACAATACACTGCACTGCGGTCACCACAAAAAGACTGTGGCTGCAGCAGAAACACAAGAACACTTATCAGGGATGCAGCAGGACTACAAAGGCAAACAGAACTTTTTTTTTTCTTCCCTTTCACAAATCTCCCATAAAACACCATCACCACCACCGCCAACATCTAAACTATGATTTAAGCCAACTTTGCATGCGACTTTCAAATGCAACACAATAGTTCACCCTTCTACTTACTGCTCACCCCTGTTTACAGTGTAGCTCCATAAAAAATATACCCAAAAACACACACTCACCAGAGTAACCATTTTTATTTACCCTCTCTAAATGCGAGATAGTTCCATAGCCTGGCTTTTGTTTTCTGCTGTAATTAAATTTCTTTCACAAAGGTAAACCCTGGCCAAATCACTGAATAACTGAAAAACTCTGTGAGTTTCATGGTGTCGTAATCTGCACAATGCTAAAAAAAAAAAAATCCCTTGGGGCAAAGGGAAGTAAAAACACTCATTCAAACGGTCCAGTGTAGCTGTTATACCTAGGTGATGAGTAGTAAAGATACAGTGCGAGATCAGTGGGAAAGAATTCTATGGGTTCATGGGTGTCACGCATCACCTGTCAAAAAGAAGTAAAATATACAGGCTGAGATCTATAATATAGAGGGTAGGGCTTGTAAATGAGGTTTCCATATTTTCCCCTCTTTATCACACCTGTGTTCATGTCTCTAACTGTGAGGTGCTTTTATGAACTGCGCAGTTCAAAAGCAAATTATCTTCTTCACATGTTCATCTGACACTTTTTAACTTACTAAACTGTTATGAGCTGTTATGATACTGAAATACAGATAATTTATGCAACTTATGTGAATCGATTGGATTGTTAAGTGCCTTGTAAAAGTGTGAAGCTCAGAAAAACCTTGTCACCAGTGACACCGGTGGCTGATTGGTGTGCATCGTTCTCACACTCGCTCCAGGTACTAGCTAATGTCCTGAGCACTGGCCAAAACAGTAATGTGGCATAAACTAACTTAAACTAACTTAAAGTTACACTACTTGATTTGACTATGCAAGCCATGCATATGTTACAGCATTTTTTTACACTTATTCGTGCGTATGTGCTTAGCTCATATTGAGCTGTTTGTTGGTAATGTTTGCTAGTGCTGCAACTCAGCAGTGTAGGGAAGAGTGGCACTGAGGTTAGGCGCATGTAAGTGAATTAAAAAAAAAAATCACATCGGCATCCACAGCCTGTTACAAGGCCATGTCCGTTCAGCTAACTTATGGAACTAATGTTAGCGTCTGAAGTAGCCATAAACATCTGCAAAAGTAAACCCCACCTGGCTAAAAATTAGAATCTCACTTTTTGTTTTCTCTTTCTTAAATTAATTTAAAGTTACCAACTTACCAAGACTATTGAGTGCTTATGTGCCATAGATAAAAGTTGACAGCGGTAAGGATGATTACAAATGGATACAGGCTTTAGGCCTTACAAGTAAATCTGACCTGCCTCAGCTTTTATGTGGTATCATTTTCAGAGCCCAGTATTCAGGGGGATTACAGAGGGTGTGTGAAGTGGTATGTCTTTGTAGTAAGTAGAAAGTTTTATGTGTAGTGAGGCTTAAAATGAGTGAGGTTTGGCTGTAGCTCGGTCTGTTGTGCACGATGTCATGGTTTTCTTTAATGAGACTGGAGATTTTTGGGTTTTCTTGTTTTTAATTGTTTTTATTACAACATTAACAAAGTGTACCAATAAAAACAAAACAAATAAATAAAAACAAATACTGAAATAAAATACTGGATGATGCTGTGATTAGACTGCAGGTGCTGTGGTAAGCAGTTATCCCCCTAGACTTCTACTGTCCTGGCAGGGAACATGCTGCAATTCCCAACTCTAGCCCAAAGCAACAATTTCAGGTCATCTTTTGAAGGACTACCTCCTTCCCTTGCATCATCAACTATACAGTCTCACCCCCACCAGAGAGCTTTGGGGGAACAGAGCATCGGTAGGTCAAGAAATTGCAACAGCTCCATCTTGATACTGATCACCTGTCATTAGATGACCCAGGTAATGCACTTAAGGCAAACTATAGAACCTTGGGGCTCTATAGTCTGCTGTTTTAAGTATCCACAGTCAAAACTCCTTAAAATATCACTGGTTTCCCTTGAGGCTAGGTGAACTGGTGACCTTTGACCTCAAGGTCAGCAGACTAATTAGCCAACACCTCTGTGGAGCACTGGAATGCCCTGAGCCCAGGGCGAGAAAAACAGAAGTGGGATCAGTCAATTCCCTTCACTGAAACCATAAACACTCACGGGGAGATTCTTGAAAACAGGTGATTGTTATGAGAGTACAGTCACTCATGTGTACAGTGCAGTAGCAGCATTAAGTGTCAAGTTCAAAACCGCAGCAAGGGAAGAGGAGATGGTAGGCATCTAGTTGACTTAGCAGGAAATTTTATGAGGGCATCTCTAGCCAATAATACATTTTCACTATGTTTGTCTCATTGTGATTAATTCTTTAGTTTCACCCTTATTTCACTACAAAGCACACGTTTGTATATGTACAATAGCAATACTTATACACACTGTTTTCTGCTAAATATTTTTATATGTATGTGTATGTGTCTTTTGTTTTTTATATATCTTTGTGCATAATCAGTTTATAATAATCTTTATTACTGTAGTTTTTTTTTCTATTTTACCATATTTCTCTTGATTTCTAACGAGTAAATCTCTCACCTTATCTTATCTTCATTCCCAAAGAGTGTGCTGGACGCTATAAGGGGTATAGTATAATTAAATGTGTTTAAACAAAGGGCATGAGCTGAGTTTCAATGACGTATAATGATCTGCGACCTACAGCAGTTTATTGGCTTTTCAAGGGCATAATGATATTCAGTGGCCATGCATTACATTTCATACCATGGCCCCCCATTAGGTCCAAAAGAATCTTTCATCTTCTACATTCTTGCTTGTAGCCAATAGAGGATTCTGTGTCATTGTCGGGACACTCTCCTCAGGGTACAGGAATCAACTCCAGGCCACCTTGACAAAGAATTCAACATGATTGATGGTAATTGCTTTTTTTAAAATGCCATGCCCACTGAAGATTCTCTTTCCTTGTCCTCTCTGCCTTTTATGAAGATCAGCTAAAATACTTTACCTCCCGTGCATGAGGAAATAGTGGGCATCACATGAAATGCGCAACACATTCAGCTCTCTGCACTAAATGGCTTAATTATGCTGATGACATGTTGCAATTCATTGGCCTACTTGGACGCAGTGGCTGTGGTCATGCAGAGCCAGATTTAGAAGGGATAAAAAGACTATTGTGTGTGTGAGGATGAACGGGAAAAATATATACGGCAAGGCATTTGAAACTGAAACCAGATGTGTGCGTGAATGTGTCCTTGTGTGTGTGTGTGCGTGTTCAAATGCAGACTGCTGGCCATCCCACTGCTTGGCCAGTGATTTTTAAAGAGTTTGTGGTTTCCAAAGAAGTATGTTTGGTACAATTAAAGATTAAAATGAGTAAGATGCTACGTGTAAGAAACTGCCTGAGGTTTTGATCTGATTTGTGACCAGGGAAATGGCTACTGGAAACAGAATATATCCAGAAATGCTTACTTGACTCAGCAAAACAGGCCAAATTGGACAAAGATGATCTAAGATCCTGGATTCTTATCAGTTAAAAAAGAATGGGCAACAAATTTCACCTGTGAATGACCTGCATGAAACACTTGTCCTACATAAATGACTATCCCCAAAAAAGAAAACTCTCCCACAGCAGCTGAACAGTGTTCAGCCTATTCAGAACCGCTCACTGTGTCTGTTTAACAATCAAACTGAGCAACAGAAAGTAATTTCTGTTTGGGGAAGTAATGAAAAAGTGCTCTGGCAAAGCTCAGGACACCATAAGCCAAGAGACTCATTCCAGCACGACTCCACAAATGTCCCCTTCCCTTCCCTTGCACCTTGAATATTTCCAGCCGAGCCAAATAAAATTGTTCCAGGTGCACCAATGAAAAGGACGGGCCTGTTCTCCTGAAAGTGAGGCCAAGGGCTGTTAAACAGAGAGGCGTGAATTCAACCAGGCTTTGTATGAGCTTGAAGTATTGGCCAGTGGCCCCTGTGAAGGTTAAGTGTGCTCTCTCACAGTACAGAATGGTGTTTTACTGACAGGTGTCTGCTAACCATTAGAACACATGGCAGATTAATTCAATCTCATAACATCTGACAGGTATAAGGGTCCAGAATGAATTTTTATAAAGATCCTTTTCTGTTGATACTTAGTTTAGGTTTATGCATTTTGCCATGGCGAGGCTGGATTACTGCAGCTTCATGTTTATGGCATAAAATATCTCACAGACTGCAGTTTGTTACCAGAATTTCAGGAATAACAATCCACTGTGGATACAGTAGATGAGACCTGAGATGTGGGTTGTAAGGGTGGCGCTACCTGTAAAAAAGGCATAAAATGTCTGGTTAAGTTGGCATTAACCGTTTCTTGATCAAAGCAACTTTTACAGGACCTTCTAAAGGATATGGTATTGGTCCACACAAATACAAGCTGTCTAAAAATGGAATAAATTCATGATTCTTGCTCCTCTTGCTATAAGTGAGCATCATGAAAAGATTAATCCAAAAGATTCACAAAATAAAAGTGGTGTTTATAGAAGAACTTCAAAGCAATCCAATGTGCTCCAGATAAATAAATAAATATATACATAAGTAGTGTGATATATCTGCAAAAGTCCACCCAGATGGAACAAAAACCTGTGGGCAGATGTTAAACTTTGTGAAAAAATACATTTTTTTCCGTCCAATATTATATTTGGACAGAAAAAAAAGTCACTACACACCAACAAGCATGGCAGAGGGAGTGGCGCAGCGTTGCTATTTTAAGGCTGTGAAGCCTTGAAATTACAGAGGGATCACTGAATTGAAAATTTCATTAAAATGCAATATTTTACAACATAACAAAATGGTTAAAAAAAAACAGGAAGCAAGTAGTTGTTTCTAAGCATGGTTTAATGAATTACTACATTCAAAACTGATTACTGACTGTTGTTAGTTTGTGTCTGTCTTTAATTGTGATTTAAATGGTGTATGTTATGAGTAATCACTGCAGAAATCACAGTAATTCCAAAGTGTTTACAACATGTTTTCTTGCATCTGTATAAAGCCTGGTTCCACACTACATTTCAAACATGTTCTCAGTGCAGAATTACAGCAGATGTCTCAGGTCAGAAGGTGCCTTTCTTTTCTTGTTCCCAGAGCATTTTATTAAGTGCAGTTAGAACTGTTCAGCTGTTAATCTTAAGTTTAGTCCAACATGAATCCACATGTTCCGCAGTGCTGTATCTACTGTATCTATACATACACTGTATCAGCATGCATCTGTTTCTTATGTTTGTAAGGCTGTGTGTATGTGCAAACACTATGTTCGCTCATGGCTTTAATAAATTAATACTAATTGTTTGTTTTTGTTGTTAAGTTACTTAACAGTGACCTATAAATCATTCAAGCATTAAAGAGGCTCCTGACTCAAATGATAAACCACTGTTGACAACTTAGCAAAGAACCAATTTTAAATAATATCTTTAGGCACTTTGTTACTGGCAGCCTGTCACAAAAACACATAATTTGTTCACTTTTCTTTAATTGAACATATGTAAAATGTCAAAGATAACACAATTTGAAAATAGTATTCTTGCATGAAGAAGTTGCTTCCCAAAGAGCTATTAGCAGAAACCTTGTCATATCTCAGCATGGTGTGCAGTGTGTCCTTAAAACATTTGAGGAAACTGGACAAGTGGAGGGCAAAAGAAGAAGTGTCAGGCCCAAAAAACTGTCTACAGTAGATGAACAGTATCTGAAAGTCATGTCCAAATAAATAGGTGGAAAAAAATATCCAGCAATACCCAATAGTGATACCCAATAGGAAGCCTATGTAACTATTTTATTACGTTTCATAGGCAAATGTTTACTTGACGGCTTGAGAAAGAAAATACTTTTGAAGTTACTTTGTGTGACGCAGGCTTATGGCGACATTGATAAAACAGCAAATATGATAAGTTCCCAGAAAGTTTTGAAAAAATAATTCATATGAGCCTAATTTTATTGTGTTATGTGAACCAGAAAACAGACTGTGCTGTCTGGAACTACAGAGAAGTCTGTGAGTGGAGTAAGCCGGGAGTCCTTTCAAACTAACAGATTGCAGCAACTCTCAACAGCTCCTACTTCTATCTTGGATTTCTTTCTAAAGCACTTAGAATCACAAGGTCTAAAAAGAGCCCAGCTTTCTGTCGAGGTCTGTTCGTGCCAGTAAGCTGAAACCTGAGCAGAGGAGAAAAAAAGGGCTCCTCTACGTATGGAAAAGGTTTAGGTGAGCAGTAAAGTCCCTCTTATGGGACTGATGAGAAACACCTGGATGTCTGAAAAACAACATCATCTGCACAAATCAAAGCCAAAATAGATGATGGAGTGTAAGGCATCAAATCATGGACCTATGATACACAAACAGCTGACCCAGTGATGTTAGAATGAAACCTGAAACTCTCCCATCAAAGACACAAGACAAACAATACATGCATAAAAGAAAAATGAAGTTATTAATCAAATGCTCAGTGGTAAACATTTAATACACAAGTCGAAGTGTGCGTACGAACATAGTTACTTTCCACACATGCAACTTTGTGGAACACACTTGCAGGCATTAAAAGCGAGTTGAACGCAAACAAAAATCAAGCCGCTTTGAAAAGAAATCTACAAACTGCTTGCATTATTTAATACAGCGTATGTATTGAGTTTCAAAGTGACAGTTTCTTCCCCACATTCGGTTTCTTGATCGCTGAATAAATTATTAAAAAGGGGGCACTGAGTTCTTTCTGTGTTTTGGCAGTGTGATTTTTTTTGACTGAAGTCTTTTGAGGGATGCCTGTTGAAAACAATGAAATGAGAGCAGAGGAAATGTAGAAGGGCTTGAACTTGTCTAATCCTCCTCCAGCACTGCTAAACACTTCTCTCAGTCTGTGAACAGAAGTGCGTTGGGCAAAACCAACAAGTTCTATGGGCAATTTCAACCGAGTGTCCTGCTGTTTGGGGTGTTTTAACCAGATAAGTTTTCATTTATAATGTCTTAATGAAACCCAATTACATCCAAATCATAAGTGGCCATTCTTGAGGCTGTGCATCAAATGAAAATAAATATATTTTGGATAATAGCAGGGGTTTGATATTTCAATTTCCTTTTTGTGGGGAAGAAGTGGCCATTGGCAAATAGTACACGAGCGGAAATGAAACACAAATGTCTCTCACCCTGTGGTCTAAGATTTGTGATGTATTTAAGGAGGCACCATATGAAATGCACCCTTCACTGCCTACTGAAAATATCTGTCCTTGCACTTGTGCATTGAAGACAAATGAAAAGAAGACTGACATCACATTCTTTACTTTGTTTTATAGGATGTCTTCTCTCTACTGTACTCTACTCCGTGTTTATATTCTGTGTGTTGCTTTGCTGTTTCTGTGCTCGTGTGTTGGCGTCAGTACTAATAGGTCTGTCAGATGAGATGCTGCTGAGAGCAGTTGTCATAGCCCAATGTCCAAACTGGCATCATTCACTTTCCACTTCCAGTCCCTGGAGAGAGTTTGACCTGAGTGGAGTTACCACAATGTGCAATCACACTGCCCAGTCGGTCATCTAACCCTGCATGCATACACACACTATTTCACACACACTCACACACGCCCATATGTGACTCGGCCGATACGCTTTAAGAGCGAGTTACAAAAGCTATTCTGAGACCACAGTCATTATTCAGCATTACGCTATCAGCCATACAAGCAATTCAGTCTAGATTTATGATCAAATGTTCTGGTAAAAATATACATGAGAAAGCCAAGTTTCCAATATATGTCATCAACATGCATAATGCACACAGAAGGATTTAGATGACATCATTCATGGTCCAGACGGGGCACATTCTGCTTTTATAAATGGTAACAGGCAAGAAACAAGGAACATGCTCATTTAAAATGCAAGCGCAAAAGAGAAAGTTATCCTGCCTTTCATTAACTATACATCAGCACTCAAAAGATATAATGTAATTTGAGTGCCTGATGGAGATGGATCATTAGAAATGAATTAGAAAAGAAAAAAACTTATTTTAAAAAAAGGCATTCAATTCCTTCCATTTTCTTAGTTTTGAATAAGGCACACACATCGGAGCTAAAGGGTTAAAGGAAATCTGAAAACAGAAACCCACTTCAATGGTAAAAATTTCTCAACATACCATCATATCATCATTTTTACCTTTTGAGAATCATTTAAATTTTAGGAAGTGCACTTTTTTTGGCATTTCTACCTCGACTTTATTTTTAAAAGTCTACTATCACATTATCAATAAAACTGACCTCCAACTTTGAATGTTTTTGAAGCATCCTGCTAGAAGACAAAATAATGAGAAAATGTAACCTGTTAACCCCGGATTTCTTCATGCCACAGAGTCAAGTGTGAGGAAAATGTCATTCAGGTTAAAATTAGAGTCTGATTCTTGGTATCGCTATAGGTTATCGGTCTTGAAACTTTCTCATAAATTCCAATTTCCGCAGAAAATGTCAAAACAACAATGCCTCTTCCTGCACAGGGTCAGGGTTTGGCCTACAACATGGATAAATATATAATCCCCCTTGTGCATGCAAATTTTTAAGGTCACATATTCGTGTACACACAGACTCGCCGCAGTACACAAACATAACTCATGCAAAACTCCTACTGTGCTCACAGACGAGGCTGCAAACACAATGGGGCCAGCAGAGAGAGACCTCAGCTGCGATTTAACAGGAAAACAGCATGCCAGCACGTTGGCCAACCAGCAGACACCTCACAAAGAAAACAGTCTTGTATTATTCCAACCAGAGCTTGCATTAGATATTTTGCCCGTTCTATAGCAAGACCTGTTTGGTCTTTGACTGATTTTATAATAACGACTACTGTCTGTGGTCTACAAAAACCACACAGCTCATGCTTTCATTGGAAATGAATGAAAGTGGTGACCTCAATGCGTTTGACTGGACCACCCTTAAGTGAATGTTCAGAGAGAAAATCAAAGTGTCGGGAGTTTGAGGCCTTATACGAACCAAATCTCCCTCTCAGGAAACCTATGCTAAGACTTCTCATACTGCACTAAAGCAGCCTTTTCACATCCAGCCAGGGAATTAGCAGCTGTGGAGCATCCATGTGCAGGTATTTATAAGAAATCCAGTGGAGTTCTGTCACCACTTTTAACAAGCCTCTGCAGAATGCGTCACACACGCAAATGCAAAAACATAGAAGGATGCAAACAAACAATATGGACTCAACTGTTTCCACATGCAGACACACACACACACACACACACACACACACACACACACACACACACAAGTGACCTCAACCTACAAATACCCCAGTATGTTTCTACTTTGCCAGCAGTTCTCTGAACACAACATATTATTTATGGAAAAATGTACTTCTTCTCCTGTGCCAGCTATTTTTCCTTACAAATAAAACTGCACTGAAATCAAAATGGAACTCATCCATCTCTGCCTCAGTGTCTCGTATTAATAAATACAGCCAGGCCATGGTTTGAGTGTAAGAATGTGTTCCTACATGGGGGTGTATGTGCATGATGGAGATTAAATGTGGGACAAAATGTAACTCTTGTAGCATGCCTATAATGGTTTTGTCGTGCTTGCAGGAGAGTGGTTGCTGCCTAGAGGACAAGTAGAAGGCACCCAGTTCCAAATGACTCTACCTCCGCACTGGTGCTGGCTCAGCAGGCTTTAAGTCTGCTTCAATCGGCTCCCTGATTGCATTGGCCTTCTGTCCACCTAGCCATTGATTCCCATGCCCCAGCCAAGCACTTTTCTGTTTGCCTGCCTCTCCTCTCAATACCTACATCCAACGCTGCCTCAGTACTGGTATTACCACAGTGTTACCTGTATTAGTTCTAAGGTCAATGGGTTTAAGAGGGGATGGCTGTTATCCTGCCAAAGACGGATGGATGCCTGGCTTAGGGAACATGACATCATGACATACGTACTGCTGCAAAGGTAAAACAGAGAAGGGCTCAAACAATCCGAAAGGTCAGAGGGAGTCGTTTCATCATTCTGCTTAAGACATCAATCACTTGCACTTAAGTTAACTTATTGGTATTTGAAGTCCAGATGACGAAACACTTTTCAGGTTGTGGGAGTTGGACGCAAAATGCTTACAACTATTTATCCAGATGTTCTAAGCTCTCTGTGAAGTAGGACATCTTAAGTGTTGAAATAACTGTTCACATCATAACCTTCGACTGCAACTGTTTGAGCAGCGCTGGATGAAAATCTCAAAAAAGTGAACTTTCTGTGTAACTGATACTGGCTTTAAAGGAGTGCTTCCTTTCAGGGGAAAAACACAGAGGACACATTGTTTTTGTAATAGCTTTTTATATCAGCAGCATGTCTTTGATAATAATCTGTCCAACTGTACAATGAAGACATTTCAAGACTGCTATGCGTGCCGTCTATGGCGCGGTGACATTTGAGCAGGCTCCTCCACTGGAGTTTCAGTATTTGTAACCTTGTATTAGCACTCTCCTGCCTTCCATGTTTAGCTATAACGGAGGTTTTCATAATAGGCAGAAACATGAAACCGGACACAGAGGTGGGAACGTTCACAGACACAAAATATTCCCCCAAAAAACCCCACAGGAATGCAAGTCAAGCCTTTGAAGATCAGAAACCTAAGCTGGGTGTCTGATGATGTTCTCTGACAGGAGAGTTTTAGGAGCGTCTATGTCTACTTTTTTCTTAGAGGACTACATTTGCAATGAAGAGCACTTGAAAGGTGCAAAAAGTGGAAGCTGTATAAATAACCACTAATTAGTACACAATGGTGAAAATGGCCTTTCAGCACACATTTGCTGTGGCAGCATTTTAATAAGCTTATGCAATATCACATTATTTATTTCCAGAATTGCCCAGAGTTTTCCAGAATTGCATTAATTTTTCTCTAAGAGCTTCTCTATTAATGATGTGCAAGTTGGACCACTATATAAAGTCTTTTCTAGTACATCCCAAAGATAATGAATGGGGTTAGGATTCAAACTCTAAAGTCCATGTATGAAAATGATGTCTCCTTAAATCTTAAACTGTTTCACATTTTGAATCCTGGCATCATCATCATCTTGGAATATGCCCATGACATCAGGGAATAAAAAAAATCCATTGATGGAAAAACCTGGTTGTTCGGTATACTCAGCTGACCTCATTTTTTGCTGAACCTTGACCTTACCAACTGAAGATCCCCGGATCATAACACTTGTTCAAGGAGCATTAGGCATTAGGCACAGTAAGCACTCCCATCACTATGGAACAGGGTAAATCTGCACTCATCAAATACAAGACTTTTTTCCACTGCTCCAGAGTCCAATCTTTATGCTCTCTAGCAAATTGAAGCCTTTTTTTCCTATTAGTCTCCCTGATAAACGGTTTTAAGGCCGCGCAGCTGTTCAGTCACAATCCTTTGGTTTCTCTTTGCATCGTGTGTGCAGAAATGCTCTTTTTTTCACTATTAAGCATGGCTATGAGTTCTGCAGTTGAATTTTTGCCATTTCATTTGACCAAATCTTTAAGTGATCTCTGATCATGATCACTCGTGATTTTTTTCCTGACCGCATTTCATACTTGAAGATGATGGTTCATCACTAAACTTCCAGGTTTAATAATGTGTTGGATAGTTCTTGAGCCAGTTTTAGTAGTTTCAGCAGTCTCCTCACTTGTTTTTTCTGCTTGATGCAGGGCAATAATTTGACTCTTCTGAAGCACATCAGCATCTTTTCCATGACCACAAGATATGTCTCCTGATGTGGTTGTTTAATAAATGAAAAAACTATTCACTGCATCAGTTAGGTTTAAATAACCTGTTGCCAGCTGAAACATATTAATCACTGCAGTTATTATCCACTGGAAGTTTCTATTTTACTGTGTTTAGTTAAATCCAGGTGGTGACTTATTTTTGGCCAGGCGGTGTATAAAAGGTTTCTTTTTGTCATAAACCATTTAAAAATAAAAGACTATTACTGTTTGCAAAGCTAGATCTGTTTGTCCCTTTCTTACATACCTGTCCTATGAAATAGTTGTTTTGTTTTTTCAATTTGGAATTTTGAAAAAAAACCCAAAGTTTTCAATCTAAATGCCTTGAAATTGCCCGCTAAGCATAACAAAGAGTGAGACTACAACCACGTCATCTGGAAAATATGGTCAGAGACAGTCAAATATCACAATGCAACAGGGCGGAGGCATTTACAACTATCAACCCAAATATAAAAAGATAGATCACAACAAGTACAAAAAGTGAAAAAGAGACAGACTACAGCAAGAGCCAAATGCAAACAGATTGACCTAAAGAATTCTTCTTAATGAATTCCCTCTTACATGCAGCCATCCACTTTAATGAAAATCAATAGTGTAATTTTCTACGTAGATAACCCAATCCCACGAAACTGATTACCTCATTTCCTCCGGGTGCATCTTCGATTATTCAATCAGCGAGTCAACCCCAACAGCTCCTTGTTACAAAGATTATAGTTTTAAAGTCACTCACCTCCAGCCCTCTAGTCACTCTTCCACAAAGTTCATGGTTATTCAACCCGCTTACTCCAACCACTCAAATTCAGTAGCTGTTTGTTCTATAAGTCATCTATTATAAAGACGTGCTTCTTATTTATGACTTAAACGATGTAGATCCTTGGATGTAAAGGCCAATCAATATGATTCCAGGGCTGGTAATAATCTGTTAAGACCTGCCAAGTCTCAATTAAATTGTGCTGATCGGGCAGCTTCAGAAAGTGCCTATAGGTTGTCAGTCACCAAGGTCCCACTCAAGTAGCAGCCAGGGATTTAGCAGCAGGCTAATCACAGTGAACTTGTCATGTTTGTGCAAATTAAACTATTATCACAAAATCTGTCTCACTGAGCCCCCTAATCAACCAGGCCTGACGCCTTATTTTTTTTACTCTGTTTCTGTTTCCCCTGAGACATTTAAGCACTAAGCAGTTACAGACCTACAGTATGGAACATCTTCCTGCTTACTCTTCATTTAACACTTAAGATTTGGCCAGTATTGGAGGGGCTGATTTCATTTTGCCACACTATTGAGTTGGCATTTCAGCTACTGTTACCTGCCAAGAAAATGCTAATATTAGTTATAAATGGAAGGTACTGCAAACAATTATAAATATGTCTAGACACATAAATTGTGCTATTAAGCTGTGAGGCTTTCAGATTCAATCCTCATACATATTTCAGTGCTAAGCAGGGTAAAATGTGTATGCTTGAAAATAAAACATCAAAACAATCGTTAAAATCTGAAGTTTTTTCCTTTTGGGGGTGTGGGGGAGGAACAGAATTACAAGAATCTGAGGCACAACTGATATTAAAAACAGATTTTGTGTGAGTAGATAGACAAATAAATCTTTGTAATACACACTTTTTAATTGGCAGTGTGTGAACAGATGCTAATGACATTTAATAAAAATTTGACTTTCCCGGATTCTTTTGGTTGCCAGACTGTGAACTGATTATTATGTAAAGGATATGAGAGTTTTCCACAAAAATTCAATAACTGAGAACTTTATGCTAATTTCTTGGTACCTCAAAGCCTTTTTTCCAAACATCAGCATTGAGCAACACTACCTAACATTAGGACAGAAGACAGAAAAACAGACAATGATTCAGATAGTACTTTGCTAGCTACAACAAAGGAAAAAGCAAGCAAAAAATAGCCAGTTAGTTGTTACTTTAGATAATATTAGCCAAAGGAAACTCACCTGACAACATGGAGGGATTTTTGACTGGTTTTGTTAAATTATCTGAGGCCCCAGTCACACAGGTCTAGAGACAGGTTTGCAACCACCTGGCAACCACTGCTTGCTAGGGAGAAACTAATATTCCCTGACTGGTGGTTGCTGGAAATAGCTGCAAAATCAGTTGCTAAAACTCCAATCATGAAGCCCTAAAGATTGGTCAGTGACCTCTGGTAAATTCTGGTCAACAGGCAAAAAATACATTTCCCCTACCAGTTGGAGAGTGGTTGTGGAAGGTTGCTTGCTATTGGTAGGTGAAAGATGTACAGCACTGTACTGGAAACATGCTTGTGATTACTTTGGTCACTAGCAAACTACTGCAGTTTGTATGAAGTTTTTATGAAAGATGTTGACTCATGGACTTCAAGCAAAACTATGAAGAGCACAATGCAAATTGGAAATCGAGACCGTTCACCTTCAAAGTAAAAGCTGCACCTTTTGAAATATGTTGGTTTCAATGGTAAGGCACAACTTTTACTCTGAAAGCAAAATTGCTCTGCGGTTAGTGAGTGTTCACAGACAAGTCGGCATCTGTCATGCAAACTACAGGTGACTGCAACAATCTTCTATTGTCCAAAGCAATCGCAAGGAAGTTTTTGGCACAGCACCTTCTTTACAACTAATTTCACCCAGTGACATCAAGGAACCTCCAGCAACTACTCACCAGTACACATGCACATTTTCGCCTAGTAACCGGTTATCAACTGGTCTCTGGATCTGTGTGACTGTGGCCTAACTTGCGTTTGTCTGCAAACAATGGCAAAATTTTAAGCTATCCGACAAAAGGGAAAAAAGTAGCAAAATACTGTGTTGAATGGATAAGGTCAGCTAGTTCATCGCAACTCACTCATTGAGTGAAATGGGAGTGGAAGCTGCTGTTGGCTGGCTTGTCATTTACTTCACTTGTTGTTGTGATCCATAATAGTAAGTTATGTATAATATCAAACATTATTGATTTTAAACAAACAATTAATAGCGTAGTGCTACAAAATAAAGATGTATAACTAGCAAATACTTTCAGCAGTAATAGCCAAAAGTAATGCAAGGTAGGGGCATTTTGAAGAACAGAGGTACGCAACTTACAGTTGACACTGGCTGCCTCATCATACCTGAGTCTGAGCACCTGATATGCATATACTGTATACTTTATTCAGAGTATATGCTGGAGTGGCAATATACTTACAATATACTTGACATATGTTTGTGTCTGTGACTGGTCTGTATTTCAGAATCTGTACCTGTTGAAGTATATAACTCAGCTTTTATCACGTGCTGGGACTTCATAAATCTCAATATGTACATGAAAGAGGGGCCTCTGCTGAAGCAGTGCCAAAAGCGATTCAGAATCTCATGCGAAGGAATCAGCATCCAGATGCAGTTAGCATGGGGTTTCTGTTTTGTATTTAATCTGTGGTCTGATCTGGGACTGAGGTAAGCGTGAGCTGATTGCTACCAACAGCTGGTATGTGCTCATTTCCATTGTCTGGGTCATCTTTCTCCTCGGGACGAGCAGAGAGGCAGAACTCACAAGGTGGAAGCCGCTCACTGGGAGGAGATGGAAAAACAGAAGGTCAAACAGCAAGAAAAGTGACTGGGAAGAAACGTAAAAAGGGAGGGAGAGGACGCGCGAGTGCGTGAAGAGAAAAAGAAGAGGAGACAGACAGAAAAGCAGGGCCTCATGTACCTGATCAAAAACTTGACAGTGTGTCAACACACATCTGGAGCAAATCCATTCCCTCCTTCCTCATACAAGACTAACTCCTCCCTTTTCCCACATTCCCTTAAACCAAAGTGAATCTGTCTATAAGAAAACACATTTGATATCAGTGCAGTCATTAAAGCAAGTACTGATCATGAAGAAGACTGACCATGACAGAAATTGGTAAGGGGCTGTGTGTAACATTTCTTCGTTTAACCGTGGTCTTGCTATTACCCCTGCACCCCCGTGCTAGACAGCAGGTATGAGCTGTGGGTTTTTTTTCTGAGGGCTGCACGGTCTGACCTTGGGGTGAATTTGCCGGGATTCCCACTCCTGGGAAGATTGTGATGTTGTGTTAAAACACATGAACGCTCAGAGCAGCAAACTGCCCAAACTCCTGCTTTTACAGAGGTGTTCATGCTGGCTGAGGATCAGTTAATCATGTTCTTTTTCCTTTTGTGTGTTGTTGCTGTGGGTGTGTCGTTCCCTGGGCAGGTCTTTTGGCTATCCCACCCACAGATCAGCCACTCCCAGCAGTGACTCTCACACCTGTTGGAAACCACTCACCTGTCCTTCCTCAGCTCTCTCCTGACTGCTATTTAAGCTGCAGGAGAATCTCCAGTCTCAAGTCTTTCAGTGATGCTTTCATGGTCACTTTTTGAACAGCTGACCGTTACAGGTGGACTATCATGTGTTTGTGTGCAGAGCCCTGCCTGTTGACCTGTCATAGCCCTGGACTGTTTTTGAACTTTGACCTGCTGTGCCTGCAGGTGAGTCCTTTTTCTGGAAGGATCATGGCACAACTTGCTATTGACCCTCTTAATTCCTATGGCAGCAGTGAGGTGCACTTAGTGCTTCACAGGACTGCAGACTCCTGTGAGAACTCTTTTAAGCTCTGACTCAAGTCACTTATGGTTTCTTCTTCCTGTCTCACTGCCTGTTTTCCATATTCATTCCTGCCATCTTTTCCCTTCTCCCTGGATCTGCATCTTTGCTCTGGACTCTCTTTGTGAGCCTCATCCTAAAACATGGAACCTGAAGTAGCTTTAAAATATTTCATGTTTCACGTTCACGACTGGGTGGTTTCTTCAAATAATCTCTAACTGTCCGTTCCCTCACAGTAAAAATGCAGCAGCAATACGTGATGTGTTATGTTTTATAACCTCATTCAGTTACGTATTGCTA
>JAMQGT020006337.1:0-44982 GCA_024447675.2 Pterophyllum scalare | reverse complement strand
GTTCCATGTTTTCCTCTACTTCGGTTCAGTTACGTATTGCTGTGCATAAACAGATGACCTTAAAGGAAATGAAACAATCCTGTAAAGACCAGTGGGCCGAAATTCCTTCACAATGATTTGAAAGCCTGAAAAAGTCATACAGAAACTGATTAAGTTTTTCTGTTACTAAACCATGAAATGTACTTAGTGTTTCACAGGACTTTATAGAATCCTGTGAAAATGTTCTTTTCACATTACTGTAGCATTTGGATAAGCACTGGACTACTTTTATTTGAGGTTAAGTGTTACCTTAAATACAGGCAGCAGGACATTATACTTGATGCCACTCAACCAACCTCTACTAAAATGCTGTAGCAAAAGAAAAGAAAATTTTACACCCTAGATGTTCACAGTTGTCTTCCACATATACCATTTAGGAAGATCTCACTCATTCAAGATCATAGTGGATTCATTTCTATTAGATACATTCACCAGGAGAGCAGGAGGCAACGCAGAAGATTTATTCGCTCTGGGCCCTCAAAGTGAGTAGGATTGATATGGCATTTGATCTGCCACAGTGAAGCCCCCCTCCCCTCCCCAAAGCAGACTTCAGGTAAAATGATGTATCAAAGGTTGTGGCCTGTGCTAACCCAATGTCTGAACATTTGTTTCTTGAGGCTTGTTGTGCATCCACAGTACATTAGACTACACTACTAGAAGTACACCTAATCGCCTGGAGGGAGCATGAGGAGGAGGTGAACAGCTTTATTGTCCAATTACTCCACCAGGTAGGCATGCTGAATTCTACTCCCAGTGTGATTTTTTTTTACAGACACGTCTGCTGCAGCAGTGCAGCAGTCAGGCAAAAACATATTAAACCTGGACAAGGGGGGGGGTAAGCTGTAAGGTTAAAATGACTGATAGAGATCCAGCAGCTAAGGTCTGTTGTCCCGTGATTTGTCCCCTTTTTAAATTCTGAAATACAGAAATGGACACATGTTAGATGAGTATGAAAGTGAATTAAGTGCTATAACCATGTAAAAGTTAGGTCAGAGGTCAAAGGTTACATGATATTTGGATGTAAACTGTAATGTAATATTTGGAATCTCCCCGTATATCATTCCCTATATGTTGTCAATACAAACAATGGCAGTAACAAACATAGTTTCAAATAGCTCTATATGGCATTATTATCACTCTGACCTTCAGATCAATTTCTGACCTTGAAGGAGAGGTCAGAAATTCAAATATATATTTTATACTTTATACAGTATCTTCCATGTTGACAATAAACACCAGACTTTTTTGCTTTTTGTAAATTTTCAATCAGTAAAGCATGAAGTTGACCTTGAAGACCTCAGTGGATTTAAACCAAATTTTAATGGATTGTTAACATGACCCCAGTCTGAACCCCTACAAACGCTTATCAGAATTCCTTCAAGACTTTTCCAGCTGTCGCATTTACAGACAGAATGACACAGACGCAAACGTTACCAAAAACATGACCTCCTTGGTTAGGTGATTAAAACTGGTAATCCACCTTTTCAAGTGAGATTTTTTATTATTATTTTTTTTTTCCACCATCATTATGAAATCTTCAGATGAAGCAACATCTGTCTGAAGAATGCTGGGTGCGGACCCTTTGCCTAAACTTTCACATTTTGATACATCACCAGGAATCAAAGATAAAAACAGTAATTCATGCGCTGCTTTGGTTTCATAGAGATAATTGAAAATTATCTGCAAGGAAGAAGCGAAGCAAAACCTTACAAAGAAACTTTTTTGCTGGTTGTTCCTTTCCACCATTTCTATGTTCCAGCCACCATTTAACCCCATCTCATCATCTGTTTCACCGTTGTGTTGTCTTTAAATAATACAATTAAAGACAGCCCCGAATTGGTCTTATCTCAACTGATCTGTGACCAGCTTATACCAGATGTGCACACAACATGCATTAAAATGACTACAGGATGATAATAATGTTGATATGTGATATAAATTCTTCCACAGCACCTTCAGGACTTTTGATCTGCCATGAGCCTCTGTCTTTAATGAAATCTTTGGCTGATTCAAGTTCAGTCTTATAGTCATAGAAAAGGATTCAAAAGGTCTTGTTTCCTGACTGTTATGTATACTCTGAAATCTGGATCTAGTTTGTTCAAAAAAAAAAAAGAAAAAGAAAAAATGAATGCATAGTACATGGAAAGACAAAAAGAAATTTGCATGTTTTAGGGAAAACGCTATATGGTTTTTGACATGCTATATGTCTTGAATCCACTGACATGGGGCGCACTGGTGGTTGGTTGAGAATTCAGAGCAGCCTCTCAGATCAAAAGAGCATTTGATTGCGGTTTTAAGTGTTGAGTCAACCAGTATGTGGTCCATATGGTGAAATGCCTCTTCTGCTTCTACTTAAATCGTGTGCGAGACGTTCAGAGCACTATAGTTACCTCTGTCGTGTCCTCGGGTCACCGTTACTGATCCGCTGTCATCGAGCCGTGCCAGCACTGAACACCTCTGAACATGTCTAGAACTTTTGGGGCTGGAGACGGAGTTGATAGAAGAGCAGTTTTATTGTTGTACTGTGAGCGGTGTGAGTGCTGTCAATGGGGGGACACATCGGTCAGCATCTAACCAGAACAAGCTGTTTTCCATCCGTCTCTGCCCAGGCCAGCACATCATTATTTTGTTTGGATGCTGGCCCTGTCACATGTGTGTCACACTCTGTGGCTGGATGTCAAATCTCTGCTGTAGCTTTTTTTTTTGTTTTTCCCCACTACAGAGAGCGAGTTTGTAATTTATGATTAAGTGCACCCGTTACACAAAGGGGGTCATTAGGTGTATGAATAATAAAATATCACATGTGCTTTTCTGTGATCACTGTAATCAGTGATTTTTACAGTTACATGGCGACGAACCAGAGCTGGATGAGAGTGATATTTAAGTCTTATCTGGCGTACATGAAACTAGGTGCCAAGCTAACTCAGGAAGTAGATCTGAGCAAGCAGAATTTAATATCTATACCCTGTGGGAGCTTTCTTATTCACTTAACTAATAATAATAAAGCATCAAAATGCAGACAAGAATTTTTTTAAAAAATGGCATAGCCTTCGAGGCATAAGGGCTGCACATTGGTGTGCATCAGAGGAACACTTTCTGCTGTGGAGAAGGGTGAAGCGGTTACAACAACAGAGGGACGTAAGGATTGCAGGATTGTTTCATTTAGTCGGGAGTATGAGATCCATGTGGGCAAAAACCAAGACCATGTGAAAGTGCACTGCAGTGGAAACTTTTTTTTTTCCTCAATGTGCTAATGTAATTTTTTTTAAATGAGAGAATAACCTCAAAGTCACGCTTTTATATTTAACGAGGGCTCTGAAAGGAAAAGCTAAAGATAAGTCCTGATTAAAGCAGGATGTTTTCCTCTTTAAAATAAAACTGTTAACAAATAAACAAACACATGAAGCATATTTTTAGGCACAGCTTCAACGTAGAAATCATTTAGCCTTAGTCATCATTTCAATAATGAATCATCCCGCTTTTTTTCCCTTTAACCCAGCAGAATCCAGTTAGCTCTAAATCCAGAGTGTTTGTCACCGCACGTCACAAGTGGCTAAATGTCCCTGCACCTGTGAGTCACTGATGACATCAGTCAACACCCAGGCACAGCCGGAGACACAACATGTCGCTTAGGGAGTCAAAGGTCAAGGGACAGGAATTAATTAGTGCAAGCTGGTAGCAGAGCCAAGTGGAACATAGGTCATCGCGATCGGCCAAAGACCTCCACTTATGACGTCTGTTTATGGGCATGAATCACCGCACAGGGGCATGTCATGCTCGAAACTGAAGACTCTGAAATCCTCCTTACTTCTGGGAACACGCAGAAAAGATCAGTAATCTGCATGTGGGCCTGAGAGAGCCAAAGCTTGTAGGATGTTTTAGTGTAATTAAAGCTACAAAGCAAGAAATCTGAGAGATTTATCAGCCAGTCTAGTATTGTTCCAGTGTGTTCTACCATCTACCAGTTATTGGGTGATCGGTTAGATTAAAGGAACTAGGTAGGATCAGGGGAAGACAAGTCAAAAAGTCAAATAAAGACCCTTATCTGGGTTCAGTTTTCAATTTATTTACATTCGATTTATGGCTTCAAATGGAGGAAGAGACTCTCACAATAAGGATGGAGAACCTGTCCAGATATTTTACAGTCAAGAAATATAAGAAACAATCCAAGATGTGGTTACTTGTGTGTCTTAAAAACAGCTTAAAACAAATATGTGTATGAATAGTATCTTTAGGTGAATATGAGACTCATATCAACTCTACTGTTGGCTCTGTTTTGCTCTCTCTCTTTTCGCCGTTAAATGCACGACTGTGTTCACCTGCATGCAGCCTTTGTCATCTGGTGATGGGCATCTAGCATTTAGTGGGTTTATGTTACCCACTCTTTTATCTTTTCTTTTTTTTAAATAAAGCAGCTGTACAGTATGACAGGGAACATAAGTTAACAAGAGCCAAAAGACACTGAAACCCTGTAGAGCTGACAGTGATGGCATAGTCAGCCAACAGTTCCTGGGGGCTTGTCACTATGAAAGACAGCTTTTATCTTTTATATGCCGTAATTGTCTGATACATTGTAAGTGATGCTTATAAATAATATAGAAACACTTTAACTATGGATATAAGTTAAATTTGAAGAGGAGCAGATTATCAATTAAAAACAAAGCACAGAGGGCACATGCTGAAAATGAAAACTTCACATAAATTTTAGGTCAGTACCACATTTATAACCAACTGTGTTCTGCATTTACAGTGAAAATCCCATCAGAACATTAGGATACTTTGCGGTGATGAAAATTGTCATGACCCTCCATGCACCGTCCATCCGTATAGTCTGAAGGCAACATTTTGGTCAGCATCCATGGAAAAATATCAATTGTAATTAGGGTTTACTTCAGCACAGGGGAGATCTTTTTTTCCCCTCACATGGGAGCCCAATTTATGGTCAAATTCTGAGGTTGAAATTACAGAGAAAGTAAGGGAACAGCTGTCGGTCTTGGTCAGACGGAACGACACGGACGGAACAAGGAACA
Organism: Pterophyllum scalare; assembly: GCA_024447675.2. Taxonomy (NCBI): domain Eukaryota; kingdom Metazoa; phylum Chordata; class Actinopteri; order Cichliformes; family Cichlidae; genus Pterophyllum; species Pterophyllum scalare. The sequence goes on along the minus strand of JAMQGT020006337.1, from coordinate 39,913 downwards.
CACAGGATGGTACGGCACACGAGGCTTTGCTATAGCATTATGTTGGACTGCTGACAAATACCAAAGGCTGGCAGTTTGAGGTCAATCTTGAACTATGTGTGGAGCTGAAGGCTGTATTCAGGTCAGTTTAGGATAGGTTATTATGTCAAACTAGGGCTTTATACTTTCTGAGTCCTACATGCTTCACAGCACAGGTATAATATACAGAAGGATGCAGCACATAGTTGTTACATATGGTGAAATGCAAAACAGGAAAGAAAGCTATATAGAGATTCACATGATATAATCTTTGGGATCCTGGGAACAGGGTTAAATGATAGGGTGCACCTCTCGACGGAGGAGGCATGGTGACACCGAGAACTCTCACAATACAATACCCTGATGCCTCATCCAACTGCCTTAAAGTGGTGAGCCAAATACAGCACTTGAATGCATCTTTGCTCAGTCATGCGGTAAATACAGTACAGTAGAGTTTGTGGGTGTGATAGGATGCGTGTGTGTCAGTGCCAGCGGCACTGTGATTATGACTGACCCGAGTAAATATTTTACATGGTAAAAATGGGAATTAAGGATGAAAGGATGCGTAATTACACTGGTGCCATGGCCTGGTAAAGCTGAAGTCACATAAGGACAGTACAGAGCACAGATATTGAAAGCTTTCCAACAGGAAAACACAATTTATCAATCGACAGAGCCCACGGGAAAAACAACGGGGAGGTAATGGCTGGTGTTCATCTCCCAACATCTGTGAATTAACAACCAGGAGCTACATTGCGGCACTCAGTAAAATCCCAGCAACATAAAATACTGTCTTCATATCTTCCTTTAAATGATCTCAGGACAAAAAGCAAGCTCCTGTGGGAAAGAAGAAAGTGATACTCTGCATCACAGGCTGACTGGTGGATAACTGATGCAACTGTATTCTCTTCTTTATGTGCTCTGTTAATTTAAAAAAAATACATGATCGGGATCATAAAAATGTTTCTACTTACATAAAATAGTGCACGGTGGAGCAATCTGATACAAGTCACTGCCAATTTATGAATGCGGCTTTGATGATTTGAAAATAAAGAAACCACTGAGAGAAAATACATAAATCAGGGAATGAGAACCCACTGTGTAACATTTCCCTTTACCTTTCATTTACCTCTGTTTGTAATTTACAGCCTCACAGCTTGCTCATCCTGCCAAGATTTTACATTGAACTATGCTATAGGTGGCTTTTTCTTGAGGTGACATGCTCCACTGCAGCTCCAGCTGGAAGAGTCAGTATCCTGAGCCAAATCGTAGCACCTGCAGTGATGGATTATTTCCTGGCTTCTACCTGCATTCTTAATCAGGTCGCCTGCAGTTCACTGAATCGTGGTGAGAATCAATTAAGGGAAACTTCGAGGGTCTTCAGCAAAGATGATAAACAAACATATATGGAAACTTTGAATAAGCTATAAAAGTAAGTCACTCACTATCTTAAACCATATTTTCACATTAGTGGGAAACACATCCGGAATATGCGAGCTTTATTTTTATTTCTCTGTATTTACAAATGAAGTGCTTTTGATTACTGCTCAGACTCATTTTTGTATGAGAGCGAGGCCTCTGCTTATGTACAGTATGTCACACACAACAAGCTGAAATGAAATGTTAGAGCTATAAATTTCCTTTGATCAGATCTCCCTTTGATCACGTCAGTCCTGAAAGCTGAGCTGTACCTCAGAGGAAGTTTCAAAGTAAGCAGATGAGATCTGATACAAAAACAGTGTTAAAAATGCAGCTGCATTTAGCAACGTGTCAAGCGGGGCGTATGTAGAGATGAGAAGCAGCCATTGGTGCGAGTGACCCTGATGAGAAGGATGGTAAACACATGAATATGAAGGCAAACTTTGCACAGAGTGATAGAAGGGATGGGTGAAAATACCGTGTTTGAAGGGGTGTTAATTACAAGTAAACATAACAGCATTGCTTTAGACAAACTCATTTATAATAAATCATCAAAATGAGATGAAATATATCAGCCGACATGGAGCGATGATGACGAACAAAGAGCTAGCCAGACTAGCAGCATGGAGACGCTGTACTCGGAGACCACACTTCTGCAAGCAAGAGCAGCGTGCTCCAGAATGCTACGTGCTCATTATTACCGTGCAAATACTATTAATGTATAACATGTCAGCAGGGAAAAGTGGTTCAGTGATCCAGCTTGACTGACAGTTTCCAATAAGCTGGGATCCTAAACTGTTTTAGGCAAGCTGATGTTTTTCATAAAGAGTTTGAGGGGGGCACTGGGTTTCTTTCGCCCTGTGCCCCCTACAGATGGTTTCCATTTCCTTTAAAGTTTTACGTGCAGGGTTTCTGCACCACTTTAAATATCAGAACCAATGCCTTTTAAGACATGAAATAAATAAAACTGTGTTTTTGTTGTTCTGTTTTGTCTTTTTGCGTTTATAAACAAACTATAAATGCATAATTTAGTATTCAACTATTTTATAGCATAATAATCTCCAAAACGCAGTATGTGATGCTGTTCATTGCCAGGCATGACAACAAAGACTCTTTTTTTGGACTGTTGGGCAAATAAAACATGAAATTTGAAGACGTCACTTTTATCTGTATTTTTGGGGGGGGGGGTTCTGCCAGTTTATTAACAGCAAAGTGGTCCTCTTAGCCTAAAATGATCTTCAAGCTTACAACAAAAATAAAAACAATTCAATGTTAAATTACATTTCAATTCAATTCAATTTTATTTTTATATAGAACACAACTTCACAGCAATAATGCAGTCCCGACAATGTTAGAGAGAAAATGCCAGCAGTCGGACGATCCCCTGCTCTCCTGTGAGAAAGCCTTTGGTGGGAATGAAAAACTCCCTTTTAACAGGAAAAGCGCTCCAGCAGAACCAGGTTCAGGGAACGGCAGCCATCTGCATCAACCAGTTGGGGGTGAAGAGGAAGAAAAGGAAATGCATAGAGAGACAATTTCTTTGTTATTCCTTTGGCCCTGGCATTCATATGACAATACAATGATGTACCACCTACCTAAACGTGCCTGCTGATCACATACACGTCATTGCAAAAGTATTCCATGATGGCAGCGATTCCTTTTATAGCAGGTTAATACACCCTCTCACACTGCACAAATTATTCAGGAATGGTTTGAGGAACATGAAAAGTTCAAGATATTGCTTTAAGCTCCAAATCTCAACCATCTCAATCCGAACAAGTGTATGTAGGATGTGGTAGTACAGCAAGTCCAGGCCACTGATGCTCCACCTTGCAGCTTGGAGGACTTGGGAGATGTGCTGTTAATCTCTTGTTGGCTGAACACAGAACAACTTCAGAGGTATTGCTGAGTCCGTGCCTCAAAGGTTAAGTGCTGGCAGAACGAGGGGGTCCTACGCAGTATTACGCAGGTTGTTTTTTTGTTTTGTTTTTTTAATGTTGCATATAACTGATGTATATCTTCCACTTTTCTTCATGTGGGTTGTTGATGTGACACGGCAGTTTCACCATCTCACAAGATAAAAATGGATTTGGTTGGCACTGTCCTCATTTGAAATGCTGTAAATGGTTAAACATTTCAATAAATATTAACTTTATAAATAAGAAAAAAAAACAAAGCTTAAAATGCTGATAACCACCACCATTTTAAAGCTTTGTGTAAGCGTCTTTTACGGTAAATGGCAATCTGGATACATTTCTAAAAGTGTAGGAATTTGATACAATTACTCAGTGAGAACACCATCCTATGACGTGACACCGGCTACTGATATTAAATTGGGCAATTCCATGGACATCTATAGTCGGCTGATCAAGCTGAGATCACTTGAGTATCGCAAAGAATCAATCAGTTCAGTCCAGTGAAAAAGTCAGTGACTAATATTTTCTCAAATATGCTTCCATACTACTTAAATATATGTATTTTCTCTTCCAAAATGGCACTTTACCAAAAATAAAAAAAGTTTTTCACTGCCTATTTGCCAACTACCTGTGTGCATACTCATTTTAACATTTCAGCTGCATGTCAGCTTTTGTCAGGCAACAGAAAAATACTGGATTTTTGCTTGCATGAAAAAAAAAATCATCCATCACATGTGCAAAGAGTCCAAGCTGAACGTCCCCCCCATTGACAGAATTAATATAATGCAAGTCAAATGATTTTATTCGATCTCGCAAATATTTGCCAAAGCCATCACTGACCCAAGGCTGGAAACGTGAGAACGTCAAATCTGGGCTGTCACTGTCACTTAAAAGAACTGCCACATGTTTGAAATTTTATGATTACAAATGAGATATGTGTGTTTCTGTGCCAGATTATTGCTCAACTGATAATCTAATGATGAAACTTGGCTTTGTTGCTTTGGAGGAAATAGTACTACCAAGGCTTATAAAGCTTTTTAATTTACTGTAAGCACATTATAACCACATTGTGAGTGTAATCAATAAATAAAAGGTTCCAGGGAACTATCAGAGCCTAATCCTGGATCAGGTTCATGGGTTCACATGAAGAGAGTCTGCACTCTTTCAATCTTTCAGCAGCTAAGGGCTCAAACAGGCAACCTCCAATTTTCCTGATAGAGTCAATCTTCCAAAAAAAGTTTCTCTGAGTTCAGCTGTATTAATACCAATCAGTCCAGACAGTCTGACTGTAAACATCTGTGGCATGCTGGTTATGGGAACCGCCCTGATGCATAACTGAAATCCATGAATATTTCTCATAGTGAGGAGATGGTCACAGGAAGATGCTTGAATGTACAGAATGTGCTGTTCTACTTCTGTCTTCACTTGGAGAAGGTGGTGGACTAGAATATTTGCTATTCTCAGTCACAGAGGGATGATGCAAAAATAATAATAAAAAAAAGACAAAAAAATGTGACTTCTGAATTAAAGGAGATGTGATTAGTAATCACGCTAAGGCGAAGCTAATGCTGAGCATGTTTGGATGTTAGGATAGACACACACACATGGTGCTAGCTACCATTCTTAAAGGGTAAGAAAATGTCACATGGTGCAGAGTCACAAAACTTACTCCACTTTCATGTCATATGAGTTTCCCCTTAAATCTGCATTTGGAAATTATTTTTGAAAGCTCCTATATCTGCCTTGGTGCTAAACTGTTTGCCAGCAAAAGTGAGCAAACATTGAGGAGTCACATGAACCAAAAGCTGTAAAATACAACTCTATATTTATCAAGCACGGTATTTTTAAAGTTTGCACTGTTAACTTTGCTGTCACTACTGGGGCAGCATGCAAAAAAACAAAATTAGAGCAAGAGGGTGAGTGCCATTTTCTTTTCACCTATTTTTCCTAAGTACATTTCTGTAGTAGTAATACAACTGTGTGTGTGCTTTGCTATTTCCCCAAATATTTGCCATGGGTGTAGGACTGGTCATTGGCTGGGTGTTGGGAGACCCATGACCCATGAAGAAAGGGAGGGTGTGCCTCTAGCCATTCAGTGCCTTTGAAAGGGGATCAGAGCAAGTTTTTGCCTAATTACCAACATGTTTCCACCTAGACGTGTAGGCCGTGGTCTGCTGAGAAAACTAAACCACCAGGGGGGAAAGTACTGTTGTTGAATTTAACGAGGAAATGCCACAGCTTTTGTTATAAAAGCCTTCAGATAAGGTCTTGATTGATCTCTGGTCCCTCTCAGATTTGGTCTTTTTTTAGTCATGTTGTCAAGAGCTCTACAGACGGCATACATTATGCCAGCCAAAAGAGTGCTAACTAGACAAATAGTTTCTAATAGAGAATATTAATTGAGCTGTCCTTGCTTTATCTGTATGTTGTAGCAAATTTATTTTTTTAAGGGTTTTTTTGTACAAATTAAAAAAATTTTCCTTAACAGAGTCAGCTTCCATCAGATTTCCTGGAGGAAAACTAAAAAGAGCAGTGATATACAGTGATACGTTTTTTTGTTTCCAAAGCCAAAGCTGGCGGAAACCCAAGGCCTCAATGACGAATAGTGTTGCCATGCAGCTACCTGCACACTGCGCCATTACTCTGACATCCTTTTATTTCACAGTGAAACCCGAACCCTCGCTGAGGGTATCATTTACTGTGCGGCTGCCTTACAGTTTTCAGGAAAATTAAAATTAATGTGAAATAATTTCCAAAATTATAGCACACTAGACGAGCAATCCCCAAATGCTTACTCATTTGCAAACCGCAGACAAGTGTGAGACTCTGATTCAAGTTTCACTTTTAAAAAAGTCTCGGCGGGGGAGCCGAGGGAAATGTCTGCCTGCCTCACCCACACTTCCTGTTCAAAACCTGCCTCCATCGAGGAGGCAAAAACCCAAAACAGCTATCAGTATTAAAACACAGCTTCCTCTTATCAGCACTGCCACAGGGAGATTTACACAGTTTGTTTCCAAAATGTCTATTATTACGTCTTAAATCACCCGTGTCACCCATGAATAGGGGGAACAAACACTTGTCTTAATTACAAGCAGCCACAATATCCATCTTTTAAGCTATGATTCATTATTATTCATGAATAAAATCAGCCAAAAACATTTGCTTCAACTAAATCTTTACCAGACATGGCACCACAGCTATTCACACTGTGTGTAAAAATGTGCTACACAACAATCAACTCCATGTCACTGCAGAAAATAAACTTGCTTTCAGCTTCTGCAGTGAGTGGGTATTACAGTATTCAAATTTGAGCTGAACCTTCACGCTGAAAAGATCCACCCTGAGTCACTGCTGTGAAGACCTTGCATGCAGCAGGCAGCCATTGTTTCCTCCATTGTTCTCCCTGGCGACTTAAATAAAGAGAGTCTCCAAAGCCACACGGCTCTAAATATGTATTTCTGCTGTGCTAATTAGAGACTGTCTGTCAAGCGGGCACTGAGCCCAGGATGAGGGATGGCTAAATATACCAAAACAAAAACAAAGCTTCCAAATGGAAAATTATAAACATTTAGACAGAAAAATCAAGGTCAAAATTGAAAAATATAAGTGGTAAGGTGACTTTATGTGTATTTGCTTAACTGAAGGAGACGTGCAGCAGCGACAGAGGTCTGTGGTTTGGTCACATGTTTTGAGACCGTGACTGTGGAACAGGAGTTTAAATGGCAGGAAGGGTCGCACTGTCCACTAAAGCAGTTTGGAGAAATTTCACACAGACAATGTTACTCCTCCTTTTTTAAAATGGTACGATTTAGATGAGCCACTGCACAAGTGTTCTCTGATTCTACTTCTACACGATCAGCGCATAAAAAAAAAGAAAAGAAAAAAAAAGTACACTCTTACTGCTTCTATGGGAATTAAGAGTTTAAGTAGCAGCAAGATGCTGGTGTTCGAATGAACTTGATAAACTGGTCATTAGCAGGCATGAGCACGTCTATAAAAGCAGACATTTTGGCAGTTTGCTGGTCTGGAGCCTTCAGGTGTGTGTTCACACAATGCCACAATCTTCCCGGGCGTGGAGGTTCAGACAAACTGCAAAAAAAACCCCAAGAGCTCCATCTCAGACTCAGGCCTTAGTTAGCATGTTAAATGTTTAAGTTCATGACAGCACAATTAGAAAAAGACTCAACAAAGAGGTCTGTTTTGCTGCCACAGGATCTGTGATCTATTCTACACTCAAATGTGAGGCCATCTGTCTGACAGTTAAAGCCTGGCCGAAACTGGGTCGTGCAACGGGACAATGATCCCAAGCACAGCAGCAAATGTACAGCAGAATGACTGAAAAAGAGAAGAATCGAGGCGCTGCAGTGGCCTCATCAAAGTTCAGGCCTTGATCTGATTGAAGTGCTGTGGTGGGACCTTAAGAGACCTGTGTATTAAAAAAAAATCCCTGCACACCTCAAGGAATTGAAATAATGTTGTAAAGAAAAGTGGGCCAAAATTCCTCTACAGTGACTTGAAACACTGATAAAGCTGTACAGAAATCAAAGTTATTGCTGCTAAAGGTGGCTCTACAAGTTACTAAATCATGGGATGTAATTAGTTTTCACAGGACTGCACAGAGTCCAGTGAAAATTTTCTTTTTTCATGCTGTGAGTTGAGCATTAACTCTGTTTTTAGCTCTGCTTTAGTCTGTGCTAACCCCTGAAGGAAATACTTGTTAGCTGCTAGTTATTTTACTTTGTTGACAAAGTAGTTGCTAACTTTATCCGCATGAGCTGCTTCTGTATATGCTTATTAAATACAGATTTAAAAAAAATCAACCCTCAACCAAGAGGGAACCTCTGTTAAATTCAGCTAAAAAAATGAAGCCAATGAGGAAGGACCTTTAATATTTAATATCACACAGAATATGTTAACCTAGCTAGCCGGGGCTAGTGTTAAATGATAATTCATCAGCTCTTCCCTCTCATTCAAATATTTTTAATTCTTAAAAAAGCCTGATGGTTACTGCTAAAAAGCCAAACTCACACCTAAGGCAGCTACAAACCAGTTGCTGTGTACATCTATTAGGTACAGTCTATGCTCTCAGCGGCGCGAGTGAACTAAAACTGTTAAGGTGCTAAAACCAAAACACTGAGCTTAAAGATACTAAAATGCTTCACTCTCTTTGAATTCTGTATGGATCTGTCCCTAAACCCACGCCTGTTCACATTACACATAATTCCCTGATATTCCCGTGTTCCCAACGAAGGACAGATTTCTGACACTACTGTTTATTCTGTTAAATTTACTTCATATTGGATGTATCCTTGCAAACCAGCAAAAATTTCATATGACATCCATCTGAGGAAAGTTGGCGCTGCCTGATAAAGACATTCTTAGCAGAAGCATACCAAAGTCTGAACACATTATCTGGAAACGCAAAACCCTGGCTGTGCCTCAAACCTCTACAATATCTCTGCAAATATTTGTCTTCTTACTCAAACAGCATGTGACGTTTGAATATATTTACATTTAGCTATGTAGATACATATACATGCATGCATACAATACATAGAAGATGTCTCAGGTACACCCAAAAGTACACCAGTAATTCTAGCAGACAGTGACATTCTTTGAGAAAGTCGAGGCACTCGGATAGTCTGAAGTGTTTTTCTGCACAAGAATCTTGTTCATATTAGTTTTGCTTTGAGTAATAGCACGGTAATAATCAAAGGAGTAGGAACCCCTCCTATTCAGTCTCAGGGGTGTCGCAGGTCAGTCAATTGCCATCACTTTAACCATCACTTTCTGCCCCCCCACCCCCCCCCCGCTCCTGACTCACTCCCAGCTCTGATAGAAGTGCTCTGACTCAGCCTCCAGGAAGGTGAAATGTTTTACTGCTCGCACATTTCCCTTTCGCTGACCTCAAATGACTCCTCTTCTCCCTCCCTGCAAAATAAGTGTTCCTTGAGATCCTTCAGCACCGCTGCTCAACGGCACATCTGACACAGCCGGGAACCGATAGAAGGAGCGAAGTGCTCTGTGCCTTTGAAAAGCGAGAGTGCCTCAAGAGTGGAACAATGCAAGTCATGCCACAAGCCCTGACTGGTATGTTCAGTCTGTGAAAACATTACATTTAAAACCATGACAGTGTATTTATGAGCCCTATGTGAAGGCTGGCATGTTCAAACTGTGAAAATATGTGTCTAGCAGATGGGCTTGATGCGAAGACTAACTGAGAGTTGTGCCGATATCATGCTGTGCTAATGGTTTGGTAAAGATGCAGTTTCAAGCTACTGACTGGCTAATATCATACCAGATTTTTACTACAATAAATTATCTCATTAAAAGTTTCTCATGCAATAAAATCTAAATTTTTAGAGAGAGCACTGCTGTCTGGAGCTGGTACCGCTGTACATCCATTACATTGGATAATTTTTGTGCCTTTCCCCTCTTGCAGATATTGTATGAACTGATTAACTACACACTTATAAACATCCCAGAGGAAGCTCTTTATCTTCTGGAATGCAGGAAGATGCAGGCTTTATACAACTCTTGGACAAGCAGCTGATATCAATAGATCATTTTGTGATAAGCAACACAAGTAGTTTACATTTGTCCGTCTTGGTGGGAGCTCCGTGGGAGAAATGCAGCACAGTAGATTCAGACATTTTTACCTATCTTGAACATTCCTCTGAGCAGCTGCTGAGCAGACTCGGCTGTATCTGACCACACGCAGTCGAAAGAATACTGCACAGAACAATCCTCACAGGACGCCAAATAACAAACTTTAAAACAGGCGGCATTTAACTCAGACTCCCCAAACCCAACTCTTAACAATAGAAAAGCATTAATGCTGAGATATCACTGTTCTAGCAGTTTAGCTCATCAATCACTTCGAACTGAAACGCAGTGAATGTCTGCACTTTATTGTCTGGTGCAGTTATGTAGCCGTTAAAAACTGAGCAAGTCGCCAGCACAATGGAAAAGAAAAAAGATCTTGTGACAGTTTTTTAGATTTAATGTCACCATGCGTAGAATTTGGAAGAAAATCAGCTTCTGGCTGGGTGCAGAGACAGTATTAAAAAAAAAACTGGGGCTGAAATCCATTTTCTTAACTGCTTAGATGGGGTACACCCTCACCAGTCCATCACATAGATAGCACAGACAGACAATCACACACTCTCACATCCACACCTCTTTGGAGTCCCCAGTTAACCTTATAGACATGTCTTTGGACTGTGTGTGTGTGTGTGTCCTGTGACCCCAGGCAGTCACAGGGGAGAACATGGAAACTCTGGCGCTGAAATGAATAGACTCAAAAATGGCAAGAAGACTGCAAATCGTTTTAATGCGTTATCACATTTTTTTGTGTCAACAAAAATCAGTCAGCATATTCGGACAAATGTTGAAACCAAAGTTGCTCAGGCAGCATATTAGAAATACCTTCCTAGAGTTATGGTTTGATGGCATTTTTTCATATCTGAATTTGGTGTATGCTTAGTGAATCAGAATGCTTACTCACACCTAATCAAACGTGTTTTGGCTTTGTTTGCGATATCTGAAAGTCTGAAATGATCTTGACGTGGGGAGTGGCAGAAATACTTTTTAGTGGTGATTAAATGAATTGTTATTTGTTATCCGAGTTTCAAACTCAGACGCTTTAAAAATTGGACCGATGAAGTTTGCTAAATTGTGACAACCCGTCTGTTCAGCCTGTCAAGTGAAAATTTTTGTTTGTTCTTTTTTTTAAATGTTAAGCAACACACCGGAGAGATTATATCTATTGGCTGGCCTGGGAATGCCTTGGAGTCCCCCCAAAGGAGCTGGTGGAGGTGGCTGGGGAGAGGGAGTTCGGGGCTTCCCTCCTCAGGCTGCTGCCCCCACGACCCGGCCCCGGATAAGCGGAAGAAAATGGATGGATGGATGGATGTGAAGTGGAAACTGTTAGTGTTTGGAACTAACTTTAGTCTCTCTCTCTCTCACACACACACATAGTAGATTGTTTCCTGAGTTAAGGTCAAAATTTGCCCAACACACGTCATCTAAAGGCATGCAGGTGACAGAGTGTGATGAAATGTGGCTATCATCTTTGTTCTTTGTAAGCATGAAATGAAGAAGAGTGCCATGTTTACACAAAAGGTGTTTTCTAGATGTCTGTCTTATGTATCTCTAATAGAACAGATTGTGTACATCTTCTTGTAGTTGTGACCATTCTGGGCTTCGAGTCTGTTCCTCTCCTTTTACATGCGTCGCATGTCCAAACTTTTGACTGGTACTGTATATATACCACTGAGCACTTCCAAAATACAGATATTACCTACACTCAGCATTGTACTGTACCTTAATGCCTTCTGCGTAGCTGAACTGAGAGTACTCAAGGCTGCTGCTAAATATGCTGCATACGCAACATTTGCTGTAAGGATAATAATGCAGAAAGGTCACGTGAGAGGTGGATTAGTGTGTAAGGTTTGGACCATTTCTCAGGTGCTCTCCTTTAATTTGTTCTTACTGCATTAAGTGTAAAAGCCTGTCAGGTGGTCGAGCTCGGAAACAAAATAATGACTGGTTAATTTTAAAGTCTTTTTATTTAAACACCACAACAAGCACTTTATTTTAAAGCATTCCAACCCCATTGTTCATCTTCTCAATGTGAAGACTGAAAAGCAAGAACAACCTTCTTGTTAAAGCATTCTTCAGCTTTCTTATAATGGCTTTTTCTCTACGCAGACTCAGAGCAAATGTTAGACAAGCATTTGTTCCCCCATCTCTAATAATGCACAAACCTCAAAGAGTGCTCTGGTGAAAATTCAAGCAAAAGGACTAAAATTATATTAAGGTGGAAGCTACATTTGCTTGAAAATGTAGATTTCTAGAATGAAGCAGGCTGAGGCCCTTCATGTTTCCTTTATGCGCAAAAGCAGTTTACGCTAATTTAACTGCAATTTAAATTTTCTGTCCCAAATAACCCAGTCCAAATAGAGACCTGATCTGTTTCCACTGTGAAGAAAGCAACAATGGAATAATCTCACCAATAACCAGGATGTTTCCTTAACCAACAGTCTTTTGGGTCTATTAAATTCACCTTCATGCTGGAGCTTTACCAACACCAGTAGACTCGCGCAGATGGTACGCATTTGTATCAGTTTTCAGAGACAATAATGTGTTGTTCCCACCAATGTGGGGAATAAAAACACTGCCCTTGCTGAATGGGCAGCACAGAGAAACAGAACTTACCATGGAGAGTGTAAGTGTGTGAGCTCTACGTGCAACACTCCTGAAATTAGGCTGGAAATTATTTCATTGCTACACAAATTAGCACCACTTACGTCAGATGAGACTGAACTACCCTCTGTGTCTAACAGGATGTCATTGGCACATTAAAACACACTGTCAAGCCAACAGCCAGGCAAAATTACCTCCATTCGACCAAGAGTGTTTTGTATCCCCCCACCCCGCTTTCGCCAGCCCTCCATAGCAACCATCTGTCAGACAAAACGGCCAGAATTAAAACCAACCTTCGCCTGACTTGGTGATGATGAAGAAAGACTAATTCATAATATCCAGCTGTTTTGTGTGAGACGGGAAGCTCTGATCGTCAGACAGGCAAATGTGCATGTGTTTTGTGTTTTAGTGCTGTTCAGAGTGCTCTGTTTGGTTTTAAAGAGGCATGTGGACAACAGTGTGCTGTGCAGTCTTATGGCATCGGTGAACTAATGTACAGTGCATGCTTTTTGTGCATGTGTGTGTGTGTATGTGTGTACACTTGTGAAAGTACACTGCTTGCAGGTAAATGTTTGACTAGGTAATGAAGCTTTGGATAAATGGAACAAAAACAGCCGGTGTTCTCCATCAGTCCCTTGTTATTCTGCAGGGCAAACACTGGAGCCTGGATTTTTAAAAGCAAATGCACTTATCTTATAAGAACTATAGTTTATAGGTGGTAATTTTATCCTATGAGTGATCATCGAACATGATATAATCCCTGGAAGTTGAAAGAGTCTTTGGTTCTGCCTTAAAGGTAGAATTACTAACACCTCATTATTTTCTTTCCTGCAAAACACAATATGAAGAACTGGCCTATAAGGACCAGAATTCACATCCTCTCTTTGTCAAAGTTCAGCAAAGGCTTAGCTTTTTATCTCCCCATTACAAACAAGTAATAAAATGTCGGCTATATCCTGTTTTGCATTAGTGTGCTTTAACTCTGTCATCCATGAACCTCTTAAGTCAGGGATCCTTTGAGATCTAAAGAGCAATTGGAAAGTATCTCTGCAACGATAGCACTGCCTGTCCTATCAATACGACAGACTAGTAAAACAAAAAAAAAAAAGCTTACTTTTAGTTTAAGTACAGAGAGATGGCATAATTACAATGATTGTGTTGTTACTGTATTGTGCTGCAATTAGTAAATCCATTGCTAAGCTTGTGTGCGTTTGTGTTAAATTCTTGATAAATGTGCTGGCTAAATCTCATTAATTCAAAAATGTTACTAAAATGACTTTCCTAACACCTTAGAAAAGTCCCTCCATCCATTCATTTTCTACTGCTTCTCTGGGTATCTGTCTTGGAGAAAAGTCAGTGCCTTCCATGCAAACTATGGGTGACAGCAGCATCCTGCTAGCAACCAAAGCAATCACAAGCAGTTTTTTTGGTGCAGCAGTGTGTATCTCTTTGTGACTAATTTCACATAGCAATAGCAAGCAACCTCCTGCAACTACTCATAACCACATGGGGGGGGGGTGCACATTTTCCCTTAGGGCCTTATGGTTACCAGTCTCTGGGCCTGTGTAAATGGGGCTTAGCAATCAGCTAGTGACTGCTAGCAATATTTAGCAACCATTCACAATCGGTTAGGGAATACTCATTTTTCCCTAGTGACTGCTGGTTTCCAGGCAGTCCCCAACTGATCTCAAGCCCTGTGTGACTGGAGTCTAAGGGCCATTTGGAGGAAGCTCATTTTTGCCACTTGTATTTTTTTGTCACTATCTACAGCTTGAGGCCATAGAATAGGGTGGGAACATAACCCAAACAGTAAATCAGCAGCCTCACTTTTATGCTCAGCACTCTTTTCACCACAACAGATTGGTAGGACTTTTGCATTACTGCAGATGCTGTCAATCTCCCGCGGCCTCCTTTTCACTTGTGAACAAGACCCCAAGATACTTGAACCTCAGACTTAAAGGAAGCCATTGGAGGTGTTAATTCTCATCTCATCATCTCCACACTCAGCTGTAAACCCCTACAAGCAAGCTTGTGGTCACTGTTCGATGAAGAAAACAGAACATTTGCAAAAACCAGAGACCACAAAATCTGACACTCTTTGCACCTTGGCTTGCACCTAGAAATTCTGTCCATAAAAGTTGTGAACAGAAACAGAATCTGTGACAAAGGGCAGCCCTCATTACAGTTGTACAGGGAGTGCATAGACTCCAACAATGGGGTCAATACCCCATACTCCCAAAGCAACCCCCACAGGACACCCCAAAGTATTTGGTCAAGATGTGGTCAAATGCCTTCTCCAAGTCCACAAAACACATATGGACTGGTTGGGCAAACTCCCACTCACCCTCATATCCTCAAGAGGATAAAGAGCTGGTCCAATGTTCCACAAGAGAATCCCCCATGAGTTAGAACACACACTCTGACCCTTCTCTTTAAAAAGGGGACCACTCCCCCAGTTTGCCAATCCAAGGGTACTGCCCCCAACTTCCATGCGATGCAGCAGAGGCATGTCACTAGGGCAACCTCCAGAAACTTAAGGAACTCAAGGCAAACCTCATCCACCCCTGTCATCATTCCTCCAGTCCTCTACTATTTACAACTTTTTGGATGTACAGTTCTACTGTTGTCTATTGATAATAAACCTGTTTGATCCAACCTCACTTTTGTTTCTGCACTAAATCTGGGCATTTTAACTACAGACTGCAGACATATAAAAGATTGACGTAGACACCACTCAGCCTCATCAGTTAGTTTCTGAACCTGTTTAAAGGGAGATCGTCCTCCCCACTGTCACCAAATGTCTTGGTTCTCTCTCTGATATTGGAGGGACTTTATGACGCACCTTGAGACAATGATTGTTGTGAACTGGCTCTATAGAAATAAAATTGAACTGAACTGGTTTGGGTCAGCTAGGATTCCTGCAGATTTTGTGTACATTTTAAATTCCAATCTAAAAACTGTTTGTGATGTATAAATCTCAGTTTACTCAACATGTATCTTACAACTAAGATTTATTTTTTTCTGGCCATAATGTTTTAAGGGACTTATCCAAGGGTAACACTGTGAGGCTTTTGACTGACAGAGGCATTACGAGCACTCATTACTGAAGGCATGTTCAACACAAATTTTGTTATGCAGATATGAGCTGTCATGGCATGGTATACTGCTCATTTGCTGTTTTTAATAAAACCAGCAGTGTTTTCCTTATCAGTGAAAATGAAGTTGCTTCCCAGGAATGAGGTTCTAATTTGATTTATGGAGCACTGCATGAAACAACCCTCAGCGATGCTGAGCTGAAATGAAGTCATTTGGTATATATTTTTTCAGTCCACAACACATCTTATTTTGCCATCATGTTTTTTTTTTCGCTTTAACCACAGAAATCTATCCCAGGCTGTTTCTGTTATAAATAAATATCAAATTAAATATCACATTGAATAAATACAATCAAAGCAATCTCATGAATTTGTAGTGATGTTGTAAAACATGCCTCTGCGACCACGGAAATGCAAAAAGGGCCACATTACAGGCCGAGCAGTTCTATAATCCCCACTAATCTGTGGTTGTATGGTTGGACATGCACAGGAGGATCTTCAACCCCCCCCCCCGTGGCTTTGCGTTGTGACCTACCACCCTGGGTTTTTGAGTTTCATGTAAATTTAGTGTGTAATGACACACTGTCAGCTCACAGATGCTATTATGGTATTCCAACTGAGCAGAGGTCATCTTTTGCCACCCCGCCCAAAGGAGGGACCGCTGCGCCAGCATGGTTAAAGGCCCTGCTTTCACCCAGACCAAAATGACATATGATTTTATCTGTACATATTGGCAAGAGTTTGCGGTGCAGAGCACTGAGAATCCTATCTGAAACTGTACAAGGTTTCATGAGTGTTTCCTTTTTTTTTAGTCAGGTTTTTACATGTGTTAAAAAATCTTTTTATTCTCTTTTGCTCAATTTACTTTTGAGTCCAGATGCTGCAAGTTGGCAAAACACTATTATAGGTGCCACAATGGAAAGATGGGAGAAATTCCAGCATGTCTCCATGATTACAAGAAATGGAGAAGCATTTGGTGCTGAGACAAGTATTTATTTTATTTGCATCTTTGAGCTGACCCAAAATACACTGACAAATGTTTCCCTTTGAAAGTTCACATGTTGATGGACTGTGCATGCACTGCAGATAGGCTCTGATCTTTCTTTTGTTTTTAACCCTCAAATACACCACCAAAATTGATTTATTTTTGCAAGCTAGAATCAGAACTACATCCTTCCAACTGGTTTTATTTAGCAATGGAGTGGACTTCTTGGAAGCTCAGAAAACATCAGTGATGGAGTTTTCTTGTGCAGCTCACAAAGCCCTTCATGTCACTTTCACAAATTGTTTACAAAGTGACATGTTGGGTGCAATTGCTCCACAAAAAAAAAAAGAAAAAAAAAGTTTTCAAAGAACACAAAGAAATAGCTAAATCTGCAAAGTGAGTAACATTCAGAAGATATTCCAGATGGCTGTTTTACATTAAAACCATGAAACTTTCTCTGGGGTGCAGATTTGAATTTAAGTCATCCTGTCAACAATTCTGGGCCTTATACCCCTTCCTTTAAAAATCCCAGGCAGTGCCATGGGGAAAACATCACTCTGTTAAGTTATTATTCACACTTTGAAGTCCTTCTCACCTTCCTCCTAAACTCCACTGATGAGTTGAGCTCAGCAGTTAAGGCACAAATTACAAGCAAAGACCTTGAGGCATAGGGCCATCTGGTCCCGCGTATGCCTCGGCTGTACATTTCATTAGCAGGCTGATTATTCTTTCCTCACAGCATGAGGACTAGTGATACTGTATATAGTGAGAGCAAGATGCAATGTGGCGCCTTCACATCACTTTGCATGCCTGTTTGTATACTGTAAACTGAGCATATGGGAAAGATGTTTCCACACTGAGCAAGTGCCAAAATAAGGAACAAAGAAATCAGTTTATAATCTCACTAAATAGTTTTCACATGAAACCTTAAGGAATGAGAAAGACAAAAGGATGGTGTTTGGGTCAAGGTGCTATGTTTTAACATACTCCACAAGGTAAAAGGCATGAATTAAAAATTTTTTTTAAAAAGAAGCTTGCTTAGAAGTAAACTGAGCAAGTGCCAAAAAATTCGCTCTTTCTGTCTTTCGCCCTTTTGCAAACCTCCATGAAGACATATAAATTCCATTTGTCAAAACGGCCTCTTAAGCTTAGGCCAGACTATTGTGGTAATGTAATTTGGACATGCAGCTGCACTGTAGACAATGATCTGGCAAACAATGAGAGCACCTGTACTCTTAGAATAGAGCAAATCATTGCACTCAAATGCAGCAAATGTAGAATCACCATTTGATGCCAGATTCAGACCCGTTAAAGCTGAACCTAATTATATTTTTATACTATCGGTGCATCAAATGACTAAGTGTAATTTGAAGTTTAATGTGAATGTGAGTCACTTGTAGTGACAAAGATGCAGAAGGTCATGCAACTGGCAGCTGCCCTCAGCTCTGTGAAGCATTTTAGCAGCTTCTTTCCCCTAAATTATTTCTAATGTTTCGGAGTTAATGCTAATGTTGCTCTGTTGCAGCTGGAGATACAATCAGATTACTAAATTGTCACCTATAAACCAAAAGTATAAAAGCAGAAACACTTGTTTTGCAACAGTTAAAGAAGAGAAAAAAAAATATTGCTTGATTAATAGCCTTAATATTAACAGAGATTAAAAAGACTGCATGTAAAAGTAAAATGCAAGCAGCCAGACTTTCTTGTAATTGTTTTAAAGTGATCTTGAGCAATAGTTCTTCTGGCTTTCTGAAAGTCTTTCAAAGTTTTTCTTGAATCAATTCAAAATCCCATTTCTTTAGTTGACATTATTAAGGGTGGAGGCATTCCTGTCAAGAAGTGTCATAATTACAATAACAAATGGGCTCAATAGCAAGATCCAAAGAGGCCAGTACAAGTTTTGCTCTTATTTACACAAGCAAAGATGCAATCAGGATTCAGGTCAGTAACCAGAGGCAAGTATTTTGCAGCTCGGAGGTGCCGAACACCGGAGTACCAGAGGACTGCCAGAGAAGAAAGAACTGGTTAGCGGTGAGTCTAAGGAATGAATTGTGTTTGTTGTATTTTGATTGAATTCTTATTTGGGTCCCTTTTCTGAGTTGCAGGTGGAGAAGGGACATGATGGTTTTCAGCATTGATGAGTAACTGCCATATCTTGGTTTGCAGGTTCAACTGGAGGCAAGGACACAATGAGCAATTTCTTCAGATTGCAGGTAGACAGGTTCCAGCCAAGACCCACACTGAGAGGAACTAGGAAAGAAGATGAGAAAACAAAGTCAGGAAACTAGGAAGCGCTTACTAAACAAATCACATTTGAGAGCCTGATTACCACCATGAGGGTGACGATGAGCTGGCAAAGAGTTGAGGTTTCAGCTGGGCTTTTATTCCAGAGGAGTGATGAGAAAATGAGAAGCAGGTGCGCATGCTGGATCAGAAAGTAGGGCAGAACAGCAAGCCAGGGCACCGTCCACACTCCACCTGAGAGCAAGAGAAACAAATCCTTCCAGATGGCCTTCCAGCTCGGTCAGGGTTTTTCTAGTAAAAGTCAGAGATCAGAGAGGGACCTAAGAAGTTCCAACCACCAGCACCCCCACATTTACTGCCAGGTTTCCCCTTTTGGCTTAACTAGGCAGGTGTCAATAAAGTGCCCCGACTGGCCATAATAAATGCAAAACCTGGCATTAATTCTCTGCTGTTGTTCTTCAGGAATTAGCCTAGTTCTCCACAAATGCATCGCCTCTTCCAGTGATTCCCCTGGAAGAGTTTGGAATGGGGGTACCGGAAATGAAAAATGGAGCAGGTGTAGGTGAAGGAACTACCTTGATGGGATCTGTAGTTCTCCCTTGCCCACTCCTGCAACCTGTTATCTAATTGTCTGGCCAAGCAAATGAAAGTGTCTAACATTGTGGATTCACCACGAGAGACAAAGTCATCTTTTAGTAGCTCATTTAAAGAATGTTGGAATAATCCCCTAAGAGCTCCATCATTCCAGCTGCTTCTAGCAGCTAGGACGCAGAATTCAGTAATCTGAAACACTCTGATTGCCCTGGCATTAATTTAATAGTGCTTCATGGTGGCTTCTGCTCGCAGTGGATGGTTAAAAACGTTCTTCCAATTCTGTTCTTGAGTAAATTGACAATGCAAGAAATTTTGGATTGATCTGATCTGATGAATAAGTGGTATGATTAAAGGCTGGAGAACACTGGAGAAGAAAGCCTCCGCAGAGGTCTATCTCTCTTCCAAACATCCCAGGAGTTGGGGACGCTGAAGTGGGAGGGGTTACACTTACTTAGTTGCAGGAATGGCAGATGATTGTTTCAAAGGACAGAAGCGGCAGAGAGTGGGCAAGCAGGTGAGTATTCCACATTAAGCATTAACGAGGAATTGCCAGATCTTGGTTTGCAACTGGAGGCAAGGAGATTAGGGATTATTTCAGGTTGCATGTAAGGAAGGTCTGGCCAAGCCACAAACCAAGAGGAACTAGTAACAAAGACAGAAGAAACGGTCAGGAAACTAGGGAGCACTTACTACACAAGTCACTAAATAAGACTCCTGATTACCATGAGGGTGAAGACAATCTGGTGAAGAGTGGAGGTTTAGGCTGGGCTTTTATTCCAGACTGATGAGAAAATTGGAAACCTGTGACTGGACCAGATAGTGTGGCAGAACAGCACAGGGAAAAAGAGCCAAGAATCACGCTTCTGGGTTTGGCACACACTTATCTGACAGCATTGTGCCAGGAGTAAAGTTTGGTGGAGGGGGGGATTATGGTGTGGGGTTGTATTGCAGGATTTGGGCTTGGCCCCTTAGTTCCAGTGAAAGGAACTCTTAATGCTTCAACATACCAAGACACTTTGGACAATTTTGTGGTCCCAACTTTGTGGGAACTG
This sequence comes from Pterophyllum scalare, assembly GCA_024447675.2. Taxonomy (NCBI): domain Eukaryota; kingdom Metazoa; phylum Chordata; class Actinopteri; order Cichliformes; family Cichlidae; genus Pterophyllum; species Pterophyllum scalare. The sequence goes on along the minus strand of JAMQGT020006337.1, from coordinate 19,383 downwards.
TTTGGGGATGGCCCCTTCCTGTTCCAACATGACTGCGAACCAGTGCACAAAGCAGGGACCGTAAAGACATGGATGAGTGAGTTTGGTGTGGAAGAACTTGACTGACCTTCACAGAGTCCTGACAGAACACCTTTGGGATGAATTCGAGCAGAGACGGGCCTTCTTATCCAACATCAGTGTCTGACCTCACAAATGTGCTTCTGGAAGAATGGTCAAAAACACACTCCTAAACCTTGTGGAAACCCTTTCCAGAAGAGTTGAAGCTGTTATAGCTCCAAAGAATCAGTTGCAAATACTTCTGTCACCATAGTGTACCATGCAGCACTATCAGTCATGGATTGGTCTCCTCAGAGCCCAGATTATTGAAGCAGTGTGGATCATCTTGACGGAGACCAGAACAAAAGGCAGCTGACACCCATAGATGTGCTTTGAATGTCCTTCAAGAATCCTGGAGAACTATTCCTTAAGAAATTACAGGAAAACTTGCCTAAGAGAATTCACTCACCAAATATTGACTTTCATGCTTGTTAGAATTGGTTTTGCCTTACAGTATATATTGCATTTCCATTTATGTTTGCATGTTTAAATAATTCGCTGCACCCATTTCCCATTTTCCTTGCAAATATATATGATTCACAACCTGTTGCATAATCCTAACAGACGCACCAAGACATTTACCGCATCCTGTTGAATGTTTTGGTTTTTTGGGCCTGTCTTCTAAGGACTTCCTGACCTAAAACTTTACAGTCATACCTAAATACTTAATTGGCTAAATGATCAGCACATATCTCCTCATACAACAGCAGTTGAGGGCAACATTGCTTCTCGCCAGTTCTTATAAATGGAATCAAGGGCAGATCTCCAGCTACTGTTTTCATTGTCCACTGAGTTATGGTTTACCATAACTCAAGACTTTCAGAAACATTCAGTAAAAAGACACAGGCTTCCAACCATATCCGTGATTGATTCCATGTTAAAATCTAAAATGGCACAACATGGACAAGAGGTTTCACAAGAAAAGATGATTTCCTTATGGAAGTGTCGATAAGAGGGAAAGGCCTTAAAACTTCCCAGTAATGGCCGTGTGATAAAACTCTACAACTTTTTTACAATTTTACATCTTTAAATCAAACCAACTTTAACAGAAAACCATCAGCTCCTCTTCAGATATTCCTTGCCTGCTGAACATGATGAGCAGATGGCTGAAAAATCAGAACGGGTGCAATAAATACAATCAAAATATACTGAAAAGCAGTAAAATACATCTGTAAAATATGTTACCAGGCCTCTTCAACAGATTTATTTTTTCTTTCCGACATGACACAGTAAATCCCAACAAATCCAAAGCACCAAACCAAATGCTTTCACCAGTTCGGTATCTTTTATTTTCTTTAAAATCCACAGATCCACTTTATTAGTACAATAAGTTCAATTCATGTCAAACTAAATAAAGATTGGAGCACAGTTGAACACATTCAAATCAAAAGTAACAACACAGACAGGCAGTTAGTCATAAATTAAACCATTTCTCCCCGCAGTATCCAACTTTAATTTAAGAGATAGCTAAATCATGTGCATTATGTTGAGATTCACCGAGCAAATAAAGTCACTGTTGCCTCGCTGAAGAACAAGACTCTAATCTAGAGATATGGTAACAGTCTTTAGGCTTAAGGACACAGAAGAACATGGATCCCATCTGGTTACTGCTTTCTGATTGGATGGTCAACAAAGTGTCTTTCCTGGCTGCTCTCCACTGTCTGGATAAAAGAGGAGGAAGGAGGAGAGACCATCGAGTTCAGGGCTACATGGAGTTGGCTCTGGAAAAGGAGAAAGATTGAATATGTGAAGAACTTGGCGAGGCGCTGTGGATGGCAGATGAGGAGGAAAAAAGATCTGGATGGAGATAGTGAACAGTGAGGATGAGAGGTGACATATCTTGGATCCAATTGGGGATGTCATAAATGCCTCCTTCTGTCTTATAGGCCAACATTTTAAAGGCTATAACTCAAGGTGACAGTAACAATTAAAAAAAAAAGAATTCCATAACAGTTCTCAATGTATTATTCAACACTTCTGGAAACAATCAAAAGCCAGAATCAAGCTTTCAGTATTAGATTCACATGATGCGGTTACACAAATCCAAAGGCATACCCTTGTCATGTACGCCCTGTTAACACTTGACATTAAAATCAGTCTTGGGTGGTCTGATTACAGGTAGGTATAAATGCAGGTGTGAATGCACCCAAAATATATACGACGGAATGCTCAGAACTTTCCAGCTTCACATCAGGTACACACACTGTACACAGAGTGAACACATGCACATCCCCGACTACACTGACAGATCTGTGTCAATTTATTTGGTCTCCTCCGTCAAAAACTTTAAAACTTTTGAGTCCTTACAGGCCACATATAAACTACAAACAAAGGAATTTTATAAATACCTTCAGCTCAGACACTATACATATATTAAAATGGGTACTCTCAATTGCCCAGAGGACTTTAACTTATTAGAAAAGATTCTCCTTGATAGTCTTAAACAATGTCACTTTGTATCCAAATTTTATGTTAAGTTGCAACAATTCAATACAGAGAGACTATCATTTCTAAGGAAATCATGGGAGATTCAGCTGAAAACAATAATAGACATGGAAATATGGGAGGAAATTTTAATTTTACCCTCAAAAATACCCATATGTAACAGATTCAGAGAAATGCACTATAATATCTTACAAAATGTCTATATATCCCCGTATATGTATAGTAAATACACAACAGGAGTCTCACCAAACTGCCCAAAATGTAAGACTGTTTTAGGGACAAGATGTCACTGCCTCTGGGAATGTGAAAAGGTTCAACAGTTTGGCAAACAATATGCGCTGAGGTCAGAGTGATAATCAAGCAGCAGTTACAACCTAATCTAATATTATGTTTATTGGGACCTATCCCTGAATCAGCAAGATCACATAAGGATATTGTACACTTTTTGCTTATGTTAGGTCAGAAGACTGTTATGACCAACTGGGTGGGGATGAGCCCCCTTCAATACATTTGTAGAAATCTTTGATATCAAAATACATTTATTTGGAAAAGCTGAGGTTCCATATTAACCATCAGAATGACCTTTTCACTGGAAAGTTTGGTAGAGTGTCGGAGTACCTGAGAACTCAGAAAGCAAATGCCTGAAATATTATATTTTGTATTTTGGACTTGCTATATATTTTAAATAATTTATGAATGTACTGGACTGGACTGTTATAATTTATTTATTTATTCCTTTTTTTATTTTTGTGTTTTATATATATAATTTTGAAAATGCTCGATAAAGAGAATTTTTAATTAAAAAAAACAAACTTCCACAGCATTGATGCCCTATCCACAGACACTAAACACAACAAGAGGCTGACAGTTTGCAGTGTTAAGAGTAACAAATGTTGAGGGGTGTTACTACAGCATTTCCCAAACGATTAGAGAAAAACGTGTACATAAATGGCTGTGGTATTTGCTTCCATTTGGAGCTGTAAAATTTAAGTTCAGAGAAAGTGACCAAACCTGTTCCCTTTAGCCAGATCAGACCAATTTAAAGACTTACGAACTTGCTAAAACCAAATTAGGCTAGAGAACCTTTACCCTTACTGTATGCAAACCCACACATGTGCATTCATCTCCTGAAAGCCCATTGTGAGCCAGGAAAAACCCTGTCTTCATTGGAAGTAATAAGATGATGTCATCATCATCATCTGAACAACTCACATAGGATGAACTGAAACATCTGTATTCTGTACCACGCAGAACATCTGTGGAACCTGTTAATTATTACTAGGCAACATTAAAAGTGCAGTTATAGAGTTAAGCTCTAACAAAAGGATGCATCACATATTCTCCAGTGCTGTTGAAGCTTGACCCACGCAAAGGGTCAAACTTTATTTTTCTCATCTCAAGTCCATTAACTTTATGGAAGAACAATGTTTAATAGCTGAAGTGCTGTATTACACAGTCCCATGATAACAAGATCAGCATGGACTGAAGACAAGAATAAAATGTAATCAGCCTTTTGCTTTCAGATGCCTTGATTTTTTTTTTCTTGGTTATAAAACTCTGTTCAATTGCTTCATCTTAAAAATATTATTTGATGAGAACAATACCATATGTTGCATGACTCCCAGAAAATGACTTCATTAGTCATTGCTGGTTGCTAGTAGTAATGACAATGTTTGTAATCGCCAAATTTGTGCATTAACTAACTTGCACATAAGCAGTCACTGCAGTCATCCTCCGAGTGCAAATGCACAACATATCTAGCAGTGAAATAAATAAAATGCAACCTTGCATGGCAACAACATTTGGATGTCTGAATAAAAATCAGCTACATGTGTAGTGACGGGTTATATTAAAACACAATATAAGTATCTAACAGAATAGGCAGTATGATTTCCTCTAATGATGGCTCTTGCTCCTGAAGGCAGGTCGTGGTTAAGTCACCTTTTCATGTTTTCATACCTGTATTACTGATATAAATAATGCATATTATAGAGGAGCTGTTGGCAGGCTTTAATATAGACTAAGAGTTAGAAAATGACATAATGTTCCATCATAAATTTGCTTCAAACAAAGCTGTCAGATCCCTCCTACCTGATGGTGGGGTTCAGTAGTTGATCATCCTCTTGATTGCTTCAAAGCACTTCCACTTGTCTGGGATGTAGAACGGCTCAAAGATGTGCGGGAAGGGGGTGTCGTAACCGCATACCCTACTGATGGGAGCCTCCAGGTTAAGAAAGCACTCCTCCTGCATGATTACAATAAGTGCCATCATCATTATTATTGTAATTCATCATTCATTCCGACAGGAAAGCTAACATGTTCAGACTGCAACAACATTGGAAAACATATTTAGCTCCTGCATGCCACACATACATTCAGTCAAAATATGGATTGACTAAGGTCTGGCCAGCAGAAACCCCAGTGCCACGATACTGCAGTAGACCTGCTATTGTTTCAGATAAAAAGAGATTAAATGGTGGAAATGAAAATGTTCAGTAAGGCAAAGATAAAGCTTTTCTTAATGAGCTGTACAGATAAAACCAAAAGAAAAAAAGACCAACACATCCACACAATCCTCTCCTTTGCAAGCACCCAATTTATTATCAGAGCCAGAACACAACACATGTATTTTTTGTTAAGTGTGCAGCAGTTTTAAAACTGTTGCTGTGAATTTTGTGTTCTCCTGATCCTGTGGAAGAGATAAAACAGATTTGAATAAAAGAAAAATGTTTTGCTTTGACAGAAACACCAAGTGACAATTTCTCAAAGTGAGAAAGTGACAGCATGTGTTTGGCTTGAAGGGGTTTTTCTGCCAGTTGAGCCTGTGTGGCCATTTTTCAAGCCTTTCCACCCAAACAAGATCATCATCACAGCTACTTCCTTCACTCAGTAGTTTGATCGGGGGGGGCTCTCTCCACCTTTGTATTCACTGAACTATGGATAACACCTGTAGCTTGTGTCTGTGGTACATCAAGAGGAAAATGGTATTTGAGAATTAATAAACTTTACTTTCATTAATATGAATAACATGAGTCAGCATGGCTCATTCAGACTCCTCAGAGCAAAGTATTACTCAGGCAATTTGGACAGAGTACAAAACAAGCCACGACTCGTGTCTCCATGGTGGCTTCTGACCTCTTCCCGTGGAGACAAAGCAGAATGAAGTTGGTCAAAAACACTGAATGGGACAAACCCCCCGATGAGTTACACGAACACACTTGGATGCCTGCACACAGATTTGCAGAAACAGACCTGAAGTGCACCCTTTCAGATTTGACTGAGCTGCGAGCAACTCGAGCTAAAAAAATAAAAATAAATAAATATTAAATAAAAGAAGAAAAAAAACCCCTCAGTTATCTGAGGTTACAGTCTGACACCAAATGAATACAGTCTTTGTTTTTTGAGTTGTTTTTTTTTTTTGTTGTTGATGTTGCAACACTGACAGCATCAGTAACTCAGCCATGCATGTAATTCTGCATTATGAACCCACCAACTGGCTGCCATGGAGCACTGAAATTCAGCAGGGCAGGACTTGAATGTTTCACACTATGTTTTTCATTTCTTCTACAACATCTGGCAGAGTCCAGGGGAATGTCAGACTTGATGAGGAGATCTTTTGTGCTTCAGTGATTTTACAGTCTATAAAAGTGCAACGCAACAAGAGAAACCAAGAGCAAAGAGAGGCCACTGCAGCAGAAGATTATTACTATGTGTGCCTGTGTGGCGCTGACATCAGTACGGGGGAGGTTTCCAATCGAGGCGCGAGACTGACAAATAGGAAAACAAATCCAGAAGTATCAAATGTAAAAAGCAATCCATGCAACAAACTGAACAAGAAAATCATCAAACCTTTGGCTCTAAGCTTTACAGTAGAGGGGGATACTAACATCAGTTCATACTGGACGTGTGGAAAAGCAGTGACAGTAGTGTTGATGTATGATTTCTGGTGTTACACAGAATTCAAACTGCCTCACATCAACCATGGAGCCAATCATGTAAACCGGTGTACTAAAGAAATATCCAATCAGATCACATTTAGATCAAGGAGCTCATTTTCCTGCCCTCATTCAAGAGCTTCAAATCGGTTTTTGTTTGTTTACATTTCAAAAAGTGTGGTTGCGTTGGTTTATGCATTTCTCCCTCTTCCTCTTCCTCCTCCAAATTTGACAAGACAGGAGTTGTAAATGAAGGCCAACTGCTGCTCTGCATTACTTTGCTCTGCAACTGCTTTTTTTTTTTAAAGAAATGTAGAAAAACCACTAAAGCCTTCATGAAGCAAAACATTCTTAGAGCTGCAAAAACTATCCAGTAAAAAAAAAAAAAGACGTGCACCACAACAGAACAGTCTCATTTAAAATGCAGGGTCATGCAGTCCTGGTCTTCAAAAGTGCTAACTATGATGGTAAGGTAAAGGAAGGGGACTGTTACTTTTTATTCACCATGCAAACTGGATATTCAAATGTATAAGTTACAGACTGCAAGCACGGTACTATGAGCTGAATTTATATCAAATTTAAACAAATTATGCATTTATTGAAATTTGTTCTAACCTCACTATTTACACAGTAACAGGGTCAGAAGGGACCGTTCATTTCTAGATCTAAAATCAGAAGAAATGATCAGTAAATAAAGTCCCGTTTAGTGGTCACAAGGCCTCTCATTTCGGCTCCAGTAAAAATTGAAACCTAAACCCAAAAGGGAGCTCCACCTGATTTACTACGAAATGCTTTTCCTACTACTGGCACCATTTATTTGTCCGACATCTGGACCCAGTGCCCTACAACAGGGAGTCTGCTCCACCCAGCTAATTAACTATGATTAGCTTTAATGAATGTACACTGAATGGAGACAACTATTTCAACAAACCTTCCTTTCCTCTTCACTCCTCTGCTTCCTCCTTTTCTTGTGGACTCCAGAATAACCTGAGCCTGATTCTAGCAAACAGGCTGTGGCAGATATTTTTTCATTTCTTAAGTTTGCTTGAGCACATTGCTTTCATGTACTGACAAATGTCCATGGCCTTAGGCTCCAGGGAAAAAAACAAAAAAAACAAAACAAAAAACACACTTCTTCTGACGGGTCTTGTAAAATGTGAAGCTTTCACTGAACAGTGGGCTACATCTGCTGCAGACTGCAGGCATGTTTTACGTCTGCTCACGCAGAATGTGATGACTTGCAAACCATTTAAAACTCTATTTAGTTGAATTGAAGCTTTTTTTTTTCCCCCACCCTTTTTTCAAAGACTGCCAGAAACAAATTTTTTTTAAAAGAAATGATGAGACGGGCTGAATGCTATCATCTGATGATGAAATTTGCATCACTCAGACACAAACAAATCCTAATACGCACTACTTGGTGAAAGACCACATGGGGCAATAGTTTTAAACTCAATGTTCCCCTCTGTCCCTCCCTCCACTCAACCATTCATCTAACCACTTATCTGGCTTATATGCAAACAGAAGAGCAGCACCCTCAAAGATATGGAGTTGCATTGATGTTTATAGCATGAGCAATTTCTGCATCTGTGAAGGTACCAATAATACTTAAGGACATATACAGGTTTTCGAACAGACAATGTTTTTTTTAGAGTTATTTAAGCGTGACCATGTCAAATCCCATTCTGCATGTTCTGCAGGAGCGTGGCACAGACCGAAACAAAAAGATGTGGTTGACAAAGGAGACGCTGAACTGTTGAGCAGCTGAAATACTTTATTAAAGAAGACAGGGAAAAGATTTGCCTTTAAAAGTGCAGCAACTGGTTTCCTCAGCTCCTAAATGCTCACCGGGTGTAAAATTTCCCTGAAAAAGCAGTGTCTTTGTGCTACTGCTTTTGAAAAGTGAGTTATAGGGATTCAGTAATAAGTTTGTTGTTTTGTTCAATTTTTAAGTAACATTTTTCACAATGTGACATTATTTTGGAATCTGGGTCGTCTATTTGGATGTGTACATTAATTAAAAGACCGCTTCTTCAGAGTTGTAAATACACCATTAATACATGCAATAGCTAGCACCTAGCTCACACAAGTAACCGGGTTTTTTGGGGGGTGGGGTGGGGTGGAAAGCAAGGTTAGTTCTCATTCACTGAAAAACCTGCAAACTTTGTTAAGGCAAATCTCAGTGTTGAACAGGCGTGTGCTTGAATAGACAGCCTGGAGCAAAGCTCTGGCACTCATAATAAGATTTTATCTTGTTGGGTCTGGATCAGTCTTTTTGCTTCTGTGCAGCATTGACTGAAAAGCTCTGCTTTTTTTTTTTTACAGTATTCATTTGACAGCGGGATATGCAGTGAATGAGCTTTTGTCCAAGGTATTTATAAAATGATGAATTTCTGCTGGAGACCAAAGAGGGGGGGGGGAGTACCACGCTGCATGATGCTTTCTTTTCATCTCAGGGTATTAGTGGAAGTGACAATGTGATTACCCTTGTCCACTGAGATTACAACATTGAGATCTATTCTCTGCCCGACTACAGACAACCAGTCAGACGGTACCAGGGAGTTTGGTCTTTTGTCTGGTTCAGAGCTGTAATCTCCTCTAAATAAATCTACTGGAAGTGGGAGAAAAGTACAGCAGTTTGACTGCCTGCCATCCCAGCTGGATGGGGGACAGCCACACAACTCAGATTTCATTTAAATCTGTGTTTATCTTATGAGAGGTGCATCATTATATGTAATATACTTGAATGTCAAAATAAAAATATGTCAACAGGGCAGTCACAGAAAGCCTGAGTCCTGCAGTGGCGCAGGATTTAAAAATACTACACAGCGGGGGCTCAGGATCAAAATGATGATATTTAGATTGTCAGAAACACCCACAGATTGGAGGTTACAGTCAGACGGGGGTAGAAAAGAGCCAATATCACATGCTATATCAGCTAAGAAAATTCCAAGCCAAACCAGCTTGATTTCAGTTAGTGTGCAGTTCACGACTTCTCGTCATGTTTGTAAATCTGCCCCCAGTGACGATCAGATGGAAGGACACTTACAGCCTGTGAGGCGGTCAGATAATATCTCCGTTCTCAGCTTTACTCACACAAGAAATGGTAAGATGATGCTACGCAAAATGTATTTTCATGTCTTCAACATGTTTGCAAAGTGCAGCTCAAATAGTTCATGGTGCTAGCTAATGCTACTCCTTATTAACAGGTGCTAAGTTAAGCTTAAGCTAACTTACCTCTGATCGGGAGTATGGCAAAAAAAAAAAAAAAAAAAGGCTCAGAGCATCAGAGTGGTAAGTATGACATGATTTTGTTGTACTGTTGGAATTAGATCCATAGAAAAGCTGAATTATACTAAATTTGCCATCAGTAATGTTCCAGTGGACTACAGACTTTCACCACACACAGTTTTTCCTTTCAAGTTCTTTTTCTTCATGCTGGCTATTTGAAAAGAAATTTATCGGATATTAACACAAAAACATTTGCATTCCATAAACACCACTCCATTGCTCTGAGTTTCTATCCTAAACAAGCCCTTGAGCTCAAAAGGATCCACTTTAAAGAAAAAACATGGAGACCTCTAACTAAAGCCTGGTAGGTGCGAGGGCAATATGAAGTGTGGGAATGGCACACTGCCTCTCACAATGAGAACAATAATACAAAGGAGGCCACTACAGAAAATAAATAGACTGGATCATGATAAATGCCAACTGTTTGATCCATCCCGGTTCAGTCAGCTCTCCTTTGTTGAGAAACTTTGGGGCTGCTACTGTGTTAGACTTTCAGTTTCATTTCAGATTCAGACGTACTTTGCAACTATTTCTGCAAAACAATGCCACAAGATCCTGAAAAAGTGGAAACTGTATCTGAACTCAATAGCGAAGCCACTGACCTGTATTATTTACCTGGTGTGGGCCTCGTGCAGTTAAGCAACTGCTGATAATGAGCGGAAGCAGACCTCCTTAGCCACTGCAGTATATGCATCCAATCAAATCTTCTAAAGAGGCTTTCTTGTTTACACATTGGACTTTAAAGGCAGTTTAGTGTGTCCCTTGATGGAGAAAGACATGTTGGGGCTACCACTGTGGAGAACAATGCCCCAGGCCTTGAGCTGCTTCTCATTTAGTCAAGCCTGACAGGCGACCAGTAGCCTGATTCTGATTTAGAAGGCACAAGATGGTAAGGCCCTCATCCTTGGCTAACACCAAATGGGCCACAGTGGAGACGCCAGTTTTTGAATCATGTCACAGCAGAGTACCACAGCTCAACAGGGCTTCCTAGGCTGGATGTTTGATTCTGTTAGGTTTAATTACACAAGAATAATAGAAACCACTACCAGTGGAACAATAAGCAGGGAATCAAAGGGGCCTGTGAGTAACTGTTAAACCCCCTCCGTGACAGTGCCACATGATTCAGTACAATGTCAGTTGTGGTTGGAGAGTAAAGTTGAAAAGTTTGAGAACACCAAACATAAGTTATAAAACTACCATATATGATACTGCGCATAGGTTATGTTAAGTGCACTTCTGTCTAATTGCTTGAAGCTGCCAAGAGCTCTTGTAGTTCACCGTGGTCACAATTATGCAGCATTTTATTATTTCCAAATGATCAGCCAAAGTATGTACTTTTTGGAACCTGAATCTACTTCGGTCATGTCTGCAGTGGTTTTGTAGAAAGAGGATGATTCACCATTTCTCTCTGTGCATCCCTGAGGTCCACAAAAGCGCCGTCCTCAGCCACATCTTTCTGCCCTACTCTGTCCTCTCCAGTTATCAGTCAAACACTTAGAAAAGCCCCAAAATGACACATCATTATGGGGGTCAGATCCAAGGCCCAATAAAGGAAACTTGCCAAGTCCTAACAAATACTCCACCGCTCATGACACAAAACTGAAGATCAAGTCCATGTAAGAATCTTTCTGCATGAGCCCAAAAGTCTGAGGTAGATGGGTAGTAGTTGAATCCACACTCTCCTGAAATAACAGACTAAAGTTTAAACAGTGCTCCCAGACAACTGAGCCCAGACTATACAAGCTTTACTGACAACTAGCTTATCTTTTTGTCCCTTGATTTCATGGCTCCAAGACCACACTAGTAAACAAAGAGGTGTGGTATATGCTAGGACCTTGATTTTCCACACTGCTGCTAATCTGTCTCCAATATTCTGAAACTCCAGGATGTTATTGTTGTTGATGAGGACCACTGACTCACAATCTCCTTAAAAGCTGTATTTTTAGAAGCTGTTTTTTTTTTTATCATCATAATTATTATCAAAGCTGAGTAGGACTGCACAATCACATTAAAATGGTCATTTTATTTTATGACTCAAAGGAAACATATAACATTTACTCTGCATTCGAGTGAGCAACAAAAGTTACGACTAAGCAGCCACTTGCGACTTCAAACTACATCAAACAGACTGATTAACAGTGCGCAGGAAAGACAAATATTTCTAATAAAAACACATTAGAACTGAGGAAACCTCAGTGGGCAGCAAGCGGAAGAAAAACAAACTTAATGTTCTAGCAAAAAAATGCTAAACAAAACCCAAAAACAAAACTTGTGCCTAAAAATGGCACATCGTTCCTATGACGAGTAAAATGCACAGATTTGTCACTTTTCCTCGTCTCATTTGATTGACTCTGCATTCAAGTGATGCAGCGTCAGACAGACTCTTCTATCTGGCCAAGCTCCATCTGAAAATGTCATCTTTTACTTTAGAAATGGAAAAATGCCATCTTTCCCAAATATTTAATTAATTTAGTTGATATAATCAACAACACATTAATCAGCTCTAAAAAGAATTGTTACTTGCAGCCACAGTTGATTCATCTCACGCAGGTTGTGCTGGTGTTGTATTTTTGAGATTTTTCCCTCTTTAGCCCATCCATGTGTTTGATATACACCAAAAATTTGCATTTTTTTTCTTGAATGTGGCTGAACACGTGACTTCAGTTCCAGTCACGACTCACAACCCTTTTAGGCAACATACAAGCATGTTTTTGGTCAAACTGTCAAGTACACTTGGAAAAGGTGTTGTCACATAGCCAGGCGAGTAAATCTGGATCACTCCGGCACAAGGCCACGTTTGACAAGCAGTGCTAGGTAACGCAGACGGTTTATTATGTGCTTCTAACTGGCTGCAGTCTTCAAAGTGTCAATAGCACTAGGGTCATTTTTTAAGAGGAATGGCTTATTGGCTCTAACAGGCTACTGTAGGCCATCATACTTTTTATTTGTGAGAAAGCTTTTTAGTGGATCATCAACAAGCCTATTACGTTCCCTTTGATGAAAGGCTATTCTAATATAATTCAGGGTTTAACACTGCAACAGACGCCAGTAGGTCAAGCTGCATCCTGTTAAAGTACAACTCTCAGCAACTGTAAAGATTTCTTTTCCGACAAGAGCGTCCAAATCTCCTGAGGCCATGTGAAAACTGCAGATCAATGCAATCAGTGAATACACCAACAACTTACATCATCTGTACACAATGTGAAAACATGGAAATGAGGTGGTGGATGACTCACTGGCCATTTAAGCCCTCACAAACAGGGGGAGAAGGCAACATCTGACTGACAGTAAATGAGCATAGGATTGATTTTTTCATTTGACAGCTCCAACTCATGAGCAGTAACAAGGAAACTGGTCCAGGTAATGCGTAAAGTGTCATGCATACAATTAGACTGATGACTTTTGAAGAGGTGGTCATAAAGGGGAGATGGGTCATTTCTTAAGATGCTAATTGCTCATCTATAGGCGAGTGGTACTCACTGCTACAATAAGAGCCTTGGAGTGAGAAAACACCCCACATACTGAAGATGCAATTAGGATGGTGGGAAGGGGACGGCTTTTCATTAAGTCATGCATCACACTTAGCTCAGAATTTGCCATCGACTGTCTCTGGCATGTTTTGCTTACAGTGTGCAGGCCTTTTGCATTACCAGCAGAAAGCAATATTTTTAGAAATTCAATATGAGCAGTTAACTCGTCTCTCGTGTGAGTAGTATAAAACATGCGAGTTTGCATGTCTGCGCAAGTTTAAGGTGTGTGGTAAACCCACAGAGTGCACAGTGCAAGTGATCAGAACAGGAGCTGTGCTGGAGGTTATCTGGACATACCTGAGAAGATGATCTTAGGTTTGAGATGAGTAAGGTTTTTGATTTTTACAAATTCCTAAACCCTTTTGATCACACCTTGTAGAATATGCTAGAAATGCTATTATGTCATGTCCGCTGTAATCCACATGTTCTGGAGCAGTGTTTATTATAACTTTTGAACAGTCTGATGTCTTGGCATGTATCCCCACAGGTTCCAAACAAAGGGGAGGAGACCCGAACAATGGCAGACACTGAAGTCAGTATTAACGGATTCTGCCCATCTTACTCATATCTTGCTTACTTCTATGTGGGATGATAATGTTCCAAGTTTTGGACCTGTAATTGCTATAACACTACAGCAGAAGCCAGCAAGAAATATAATCATGGCATAGAGTCTGCAAAAAAGCTGTGGGCTATATTTTGAAAGATGCATTAAAAATTACTGAAGGAACTGAATCACTTGTGACAGTGAAGAAACCATCCAAATGAGATGACTATGAGCCAAGGACTGAAAGTTTTTTGGATTTCTATTTGAAATCCCACATTATCATCAGAAAACTTGAAGTTATCAGTTAGCTCTGATCTGCTGGGACATCGACATGGGACCTCTGGGGATATCCGGAGAAGTAGATCCCGTGGGTTGGGGGAGGGGCGTGTAGTTATGAATCAGGGTTGATTAGAGTTTAGAGGTGGAGTCAACACCTCTGACTCCTTGTTGATTTTGAATTCATTGCATCTCAGCTCATGTTTCTGGAAACCACATCATCACGATTGCATATTCAACATTCAAGCCAACCGCAACTACACTCTACTGCAGACTGACAGGCAGGCACTGTTCCTTTAGAAATACAGAATTTATTATTAGCAGTCCATGTCTATCAGTGTATCACTCTGATTTAGGAAAATGTCTTTTTACCCTATTAGGCTATTTTATGGAGATTTACTTTCACTCAGATGGGAGAACATGATTTCCTCATTGTCCGTGTTCCTGTTGACTCATAGAAGGAATATCATCTCTGATGTAAACTGCAGCAGTGAAGCACTAGAGGTTTCTAAAGTGCCTTAATTGATTGCCTCCATGAACTCAGTGTGCTGGTCAGGAGCCAAATCAGCTGGCAAGCAACTCCCCTTTCACCTTGATCTTTATCTCGTGTCTCTTTCAGTGCCCCTTCTGAAACCTCTTGTAACCCCCTGGGAGGCGGGGCTCTCGCTTTTCAAAACCACTGCTCTGGGGCATTCACTGAGGAGCTATTATGAGTTTTATTCCAAAGTGGGCATGTACAAACCCAAACAACACGGATGCACAAACCATAAAATGCATGAACACACGCACATGCGTGACCCACACTCACCTGCACTGTAGAGCTGATTTCAGCAGCAAAGCCCCCGGTTACCGGTGCCTCGTGACTGATGAGCAAGCGTCCAGTTTTAACCACCGACTGAAAAACAGAAATACATACATAAATCAGTGATCCATCTCTAAACTTGAAAAAGCCTTATAGACAACAGATAAGTGGGATTATGACTGAGAAGGCTTCCAAAATCAATTGCATCAAAAACATGCAACACTAAATGAAGAGTTAAAACTCATTCGGGCAGTGTAATAACTGTGTGAGTTTTGGATGTGTGAGACAACTGTGTAGAGGTGAAAGCTTAACTACTGGAGGTGCTCCTCCTGAGGCTGTATGTGGGCAGGGAGACGGGTGTTACTGAGTCAGAGTGGTTCACATGCGGCCTGCTGTGGTAAGCTATATCTGCTTCCTTCCCTCACAGTGCGTGTGTGAGTGCATGTATAAAATGGATATGACACAACAGTATGAGCTGGAGGGCTGATTTAGGCTGGTACATAGGGCCAACAGGACAATCATGGACATTAGAGGTCTAAGCCTCCCAGGCATTTGCATTTGGGTTTTCTGAAACCTGACATTACAGCACAAGGATGCCTCTGCTCCACCCGTTATCTACCGCAGCATAAAACCAGTACTATACTATAATCTTATCCACTTGCCACTTGTCCAGACCAAAGGTATGTCTGTTCTCTGCAACTTCAGCAAGCCTTTTCTTTTACCCACTCCAGTTTGTTTCCATCAATAAAGCTGGGAAAAACACCTCTGATACCGGTGTTGAGAATATTTTTGCCTGCATTATTCTGAGATTTGCTACTTTTATTGGGATTTAAAATATATATGAGTAGAAACACCGGTCATGGTCTCTGTGCATGAATTTTCCACTGAAATAACTGCGCTGTACAATGCGCTCTTCATTTCAGCACAGCTGGGTGAACATCACATATTTTTCCACCCCTCAAAGCCACAAACCAAACTGCTGTCATGACCAAATAACCTGCTGAAAATAAGCATCACGTGTCCATATGGCACTGTAAGTTCAGCCTGGCATCCACATACACATCGCATAGGTACACAGAGGCATTCTGTGGCTCCATGCTGATCCTACACAGGCGAATGTTTACATTGCTGAGGTCCGGGTTTTTGGCTGTGAACGACTAAATAACTGTGGCAAACTGTGCCACTATCACTCACTTATTGGAGGCTAAATGAGTCAGGGCTGTGTCACTAATGTCAACATGCCTCGGAGTACACTGGAAACATTATATTGCAAGTTGAGCGTATAGAAGTTAAATTTAACACAGCAGAAAACCTAATTTCGAGTCAATTCACTGAGGCTGCATGCTGTATTTAGCAATTCATAACCAGCTGAGGTAAATGAGTTCAGCGTGCAAAATTCACTGATTATATGACACCATCTTCAGGAATGTGGAAGTTAATAACAGCACTGGAAGACAATAACAACAATTGGCAATCTGCACAGTAAGGAGGAATCAAGCGAGGAGCTGAGAGCTGGGCGATGTCTTGATATGACATGTTGCTGTCAGCTTTGCCTTAGCACGATGACTCATCCAGGTCTGGGGAATAAACAGAGCCACTGCCCAATCTTTTACCCTGCTTTGATGCTGAACCCATTCCTTAGCTTACTCAAACGCAAACATGCACACACAAAGACAATGCTAACATAAGTTCCAATTTACACTGTGACACCAGCTTCGCCCCAATCCCCCTGTTGGTCATCTCCCTGAGGGGACACCCCCCACAACACTCACTGGATCAGTGCATTCTTCAGATGCTTATGACACAAAAGGAGCCTGCCACTGTTTATACAATATCGTGGGATAGAATTTCAGACACTGGGGGCATGGGGAAAACCTGTGACCCATTTAATAGACTTGTGCAAAACCAATGCAGCTTAAATGCAAGACACAGTTACTGGCGGTGTGTCCACTAGCTGGCATAAGCTAAGTTAGTTAGAGCTACTTTAGAAGCCAGTGCACAATATGACAACATGTTTGGAAAATGGCAAAATGCAGTAATGTCTGGGGCAGCTGGTTCGCTGCTGCAGTAGTTAATGCAGTTTATACGATGGGTTGAAGTCACTATATTTAAGTCACATCTCCACTAATATCGTAAAACCAAGAAATTTATTGTTGTACTGCTGCTGATTTTATTACACATTGCCAAATGAACTTAGGCTACAATCCAAGAAATTTGAATTCATGCATGCCTGTGCTGGATATGATCAGGCCATATCTTGTTCAAACTGTAACCTCTCCTTGGTTAGTTTCTGAGTATGAGACTTGGCCTTGTGTTTGGTGCATTTAAGTTGTTTCATTGGGTGCAGAGCAAGCATGGCAGTAAAAGGCTTCCTGTTGTCTTACTCTCACATGTTACTATATTGGCAAAAGAAAGCTGCAGGAGAAAACATAAGCAGCCCATGCTGGGAATGTCATTAGTTTTACAAGTACTTTGGTCATTTTCTACAGAAAAAGGAAGGGATCACCAAAGTCTTTTAGGATTCATTCTTTGGGCCCATGGATATCTATTTAATAGCTGTGTACAGATTTGAATCTAAACCAACATCACTGTGGCAATGGAGGAAAGCCAGACGATTACATCATTTGTACAAAATTTTATAGTAACCCACTGCCTTGATGTTTTTTCCCAGTATGGACAAAGACACGTCTTACACACTGACAACATCCCTTGATACACACTGTTAGGCAAAACGGTGTCAAATTCAAAGTTAATTTAGAGTCGTCAGGATTTACCCTCTGGGAACCATGAGAAACATTTTAAGATAATCCATTACATACATTTCAATCCGGGCCAAAGGCAGACCAACCTGCCATATATTTAGCAATATGCTATATTCAGCATCTATATAGAAGAGCAAATTTAAAGGCTTTGGTAGTCTTATTCCAACCAATCTATGGCTGGCCTTACACCTCAGCTGTCAAAGTCATTCAATTCACCTGACCACAGGAGGTTCAATTACACACAATTTCAAGAGACATTTAAAAGAAAAGAAAAGGAAAAAAAAGACACACACAGACTGTTGTTTTTACATCTGTGACAGGAGACTGTCACAGCACTCCAACACAGTAATTGTGGCTGTAGCCTTTAACTCAGTTGCTTCCGGTTGCTGGAAGGGCTTTCAGGAGACAGAACCATCCGCTCTCATCATGCGGTTTGACCCTTTTCTCTAAACTCATCCTGTCCTCTTATTTGCCCATAACAGCCACCTTTCATGTCGGTAAAACCGGGAGCAAAGCCGCTACTTTCAAGGCAGCTGTGGAGCCAGAGGAAGTACATCAGACACTGTAAAGAAGATGACCAGTTAGATGTGTCCAATGGGAGAAATTATATGCCTTCAGTGTGCAAAGGACTGTTAAACATGTCATGAATCTTTCAATATAAGCTCAGGCAGGCGTTCTGGCAGGGGGATCCCTATTGTATGCTGGTGGCATCATGGACTGCGTGCCTGAGTGAGCTCTATTTGCTACTGTGGCTTGTGTCCACTGAATCAGCAGAGCCTTCTGGCTTACCAAAATAAAAGCAATAAAAAAAGAAGTGTAAGGAGGAATATTAAGAGAATGGAAGTGGATCCAAAGGGAGATGGTTTAAGAAGAGAGGGCAAGCTCAAAAAAGGTGAGCTGGGAATCGACTCCGGAGATGCTGAAAACTAAAAGTCAAGGGATACTTGCGGTGAAAAGGAGGGAATTTTAATTGTAAAAAAGTACATAATGGGTAATGAAAATTACAATAAACTAAATACATTAAAATTATTATTTGCAGTTTTAATGTAGTAATTTAAAAAAGAAAACAACCAAAAAAACACTTTGATCCACTCCATCTTTAATTTCCACTATTGCACAATATTCTTGGATTCAGCGAATTCCGAAATCTTTCCTTATACAGTCTAGCTTCTGAGAAAAACCAATCTCTAAGTAAGTTGTGCTATAAATCAGTAAACTTGTCATTTACTATGAGAATTTTCCCAGACAATAATTACATGACAAAACGAGGATACACACCCAGGGCCCTGCTTGATTTAAGTGCCAGCTTGGCCACTGACACCAGCTTCATTTTAAAGATTTTTCTAACTAGGTTAAAGAGCAAATTCAGTAAGAAAATAAAATTACTCAGGGATCACTTTTTAGTTAATGGAATACTGGATGTTTTTATCAACCTAGAAGCTCTCACTTCTCACTTCTGTAGGAAGCTCGTTTGATACATACTGCTCCCTGCCCTAGCCTTGGCCCTGAGTCAACATGAAGGCTCCTGGCTCCTGGTGGCTGGTGGTAGCTGGGCTGGGCGACAGCTCTGGTGGCTACAGCTTTACTACTCATTGTGCAGCAGGGCTGTTATTTGATGCCGGAGTCGTTCCGCTGGCTGCAGGGGAAATGTCATGCTTGCTGCACATTCCCATACACACCCAAACCTAATGAGCAGCAAGCA
>JAMQGT020006335.1:0-16743 GCA_024447675.2 Pterophyllum scalare | reverse complement strand
CGTATTGCTCTCACAAGAGCTTTGGACAGTGAAAATATCTGTAACAAGTCATCTATGATATTCTGTATGGCTGTCTCTATCAAATGAAGAACACTATACATTTTTAAGAAGAAGGAAGCCAAGTTGTTTTTTAACTGAACTTGCAGTTCCCCTGTGTCATGAGTAATTAGGAGGATTAGAAGGAGGACTTCCAAGTTCATAGTAGCAATACGCAACTGAAAATGTGACACAACCATGTATTGCTGCAGTATCCAAAAAAACTGTACGTCATTTCATAAATAACTACTAGCATGCTTTTACTTCACTTCCTTTTCCATAGATCTTTTTTCAGTTGTACTGCAGACCACAATAATGACCACACACTGCTATTACTTATACTATACTTAAATTCTGATGCTTTGTGTCTTGCTTTCCTACGCCAGTTGAATCAGCCAAATGTGTGAGCATCAACCTTGAAATTATATCAGTCCATCAGCCATCCAAGGCCACAGATTATGGAAGATAAACAAGAAACTGCTCATCGTATAGATAAATTGTGTCCTCAGAAACAGGGTTCATTGGAATTGGTTCATGTGTAGTAACAGAAATCCTAAATGATTGAGTGACAGATTAGTGCTATACTTCACAGCACTGTATGCATTCATTGTCTGTCCCATGAGGTGCTGTTCATGCACACAGTAAAATCTTTAAGTAGGTTCAATCTAAATAATCCGAGATCATCTGCTGGATCCATTTGGGAATTTAATGGTAAATTCCCATGATGCATAATTTCAGTCCTTTTAGGTGAGTCTGTTGATCTAAAGAACAGATACTTACTGGTTTACTGGTAGTAAATGTGTATCTGAGCCACATGGAACCAAAGCCAAAACAAAATCATTTATTGGAGCCTAATTCTACTCAATCTTGACTAATTTGTTGTGATTTAAAGTTGAAAAAAGATGCTCTGGCAATAATCAGGCCTGAGTGTGGCTAGTGAAATTAAACTCATCTTTTCAAAAATATGGCTAATCACAGTCAATTCCTGATTTAAATGGTGGGGGCAGTTGCTTTTTCTAATAGAACCAGGTAGGTTTAGATAGTTTTTTTATCCCCCCCCTTTAATTTAAGGGGGGATGCAGTTACTTAATCATTTAAAAACTGCATTTTGTATTTATTTAGGTTATCTCTGTTTAATATTAAAATTTGTTTGATCTGAAACAAGTGTGACAAATATGCAAAAAAGAAATCAGGACGGGTGCACATACTTTTCACAGCACTGTATCTATATCACAGCTATCTTTAAGAGACCAAATCTGATGGATAATAACTGAGTAGTTTAAGATTCTTATCCATTAAAACTCAGCACTTTAGACTTACTTTCCTATCTGTGCACAGATTTCTGAGGGATCTCTCCAGGAATTGTGATGTTGTATTGTTCAGTACGCAGTCCCATTTTATACATGTTCGCTTCTAATCTAGAACATAACCTACTCTGGAGCAATGCTAGGTTTACAAGCATAAGTTACTATAGCGTTATATACCCCAGTAAGAAGTGCCTATATAGTACCGAAAACCGCAGGGTTAACCCTGAAGTTACCTGGATAAACCCAAATCTGGCTTGTGGTAGGTCCAGGCCTCAGGACTGGGGACACCCAAATGCCAGGCTGCAGAAGGCAGACTTAAAGAAGCAATCAGACACACAGGCACTCTGATAAAGACTGAGGGGAAGATGGGACTATCTGTTGCACAAAGGGTAATCAGGGAAGTGGAAACAGCTGAGGGAATGAGACGTAGGTGTAGACAATCTAGATAATCATGGGGGGAAGCAAAACACAAAGCAAACACCAGAGACAACCGACTACCAAAGTAAAACATGAACCAACCCAAAACATAACTACTAAGCACAGAGACGAACTACACTGAACAAAAGGAACGCTGGGGAAACTAAAAGGAAATAATAAGAAATTTTAACCCAGAAATCCATTAGGAAACATAAATGCATGTGACCATGACACCCATAACTAACCCCTGACTGTCAAAATGGTTGCCAATGAAGGAATGTAACACATATACTAAAGCAAGGGCTTTAGTACAGTGCTTTTTCCATAATGATAATAGTAATGATGATAAATTGTATCCCCTCATTCATTGCATTTGTATTTTCTACTGTTTATTAAATGTTAAGTGTTGAAAATAACTGAAAATGATTCTTCTTGGTAGGATGTAGGTTTAGACTGATTTTAGACTGATGACTGTTTCACCTTAATGACAATACACACCGAGGCTTTTAATCAACAGAACATCTACATGTTTGTGTGTTGCTGATCATACCTGTAGGACACAGATGTGTTCTCTGTCTTTCTGTTGAAACAGAAGGAATGTGTGCATGTGTGTTGTGCATTTGTGTTTAATATTGTCTGTTTCCCTCTGAAGCCTTGTCAGACATGCCGTACTTAACACAAATTCACACACACACACGCTCACACTCACAAAGCCATTGTTTCTCACACAGCAGGGCTCAAGGTCGATTGCCAGTAGTGGAGCATTATCAGCCTCTCTGTGTTAGCTGGTGTGTGTGTGTGTGTGTGTTTGTGCAGACATGCTCTCAGCTGAGGGAGCTGGTTCACGGGCCGGTCAGAGCCGCCTTATTTCCTTTTAATTGACTTAAGATGGGCAAACAAGACCTCAGCAAGCACACGGTACCCATTACACTCACGCACAAGAAATACACAAAACCAGGATGCACACTAATGAAGCACACATAGTGACACACAAACAGCCACAATTGCCCCTGCGTGTGTTAGCTACTTTACAGTTCCATCAGGCTAAATGAGGGGGTTGTGTTTTCCCAGTCAGCACTGCTGCATTCCAGGTGCCTGCAGCTCTTTCAAAACTCCTCCATGATAAGTAATTTTTTTACTCACCTTGCTGATTAAAATTTACCTTGGTTTAGTTGCATGTACTCCATTCCAAGGATGAGCTCAGTAAGTAGGCAATATTGTTGCTTTAGAGTACTGAGTTTAACTGTACTGGTAGTTGTCTAAGCACCCTGTGAATGTTAGAATATCATAGCCCAAAATTTCATATCCATGGAGGCCTGGCGGCCCGAGAGCCACTGCAGAAAAATCAAAGGGGCCTTTGCATTAAAGTGTTTTGTTTGTTTTGTTTTGTTTTTTAAGACTGGGCACTACTGTAGTTTCATTTACCCTAGAAGAATGTGTTTGGCCCTCAAACTAATCTCCACTCAGTCTTTTCTGTGCCGGGCAGATCAGTGTGGGGTGAGTTTGATACGTAGACATACATCTCTGAGTATCGTGGCCTCATTCTTCTGTCACTCAACACTGCGTTGCATGTTTTGTTGCTCTGATTGGTCGCAGTACAAATTAAATTTCTTTCTGAGCCTGTTGATGATCCCCTGGAAAAATAAAACTTAATTTTGCCATTAACTGGAATTTTACAAACCTTTTTCTGCACACCTCAGTATTTATCCAGCGCCTTCATAAATTGTGCAAATATTGGAAGTTCCTATAAAGTAAATATGATAAGAATGGAGGACTTTCGGAGGTTACAGTGGATATAAAAAGTGTACACACATTTTTTTTTGGTTTGTTTAATTGTTTGTTTTTGGGGGGGTGATAAAAAAAAATTAGACAGTGATAAATAATTTCAAAACTTCTCCCACCTTTAATGTGACCTATAATTTTTACAATTCAATTGCAAAACAAAGATATCTTTTAGGGAAAAAAAATAAAAAACAAGAAAAATACAGTAAGCTGGTTGCAAAGTTGCAAAGTTACAAAGTGCTCCAAATCTGTCTGATTGCGAGGGCGTCTCTTGCACAGCTCCCTTCAGGTCAGCCCACAGATTTTCTATTGGATTTACATCTGGGCTCTGGGTGGACCATTCAAAAATGTAACTTTTTTTCTGGTGAAGTCATTCTTTTGTTGATTTGGATGTATGCTTGGGGTCATTGTTGTGTTCAAAGGTGAAATTCATCTTCATCTTCAGCCTTCTAGATGCCTTTTATATGGATATGTACTTTGGTTAACTGCATGTTTTACTCACTCATCTACCTTCCAAACCTGGATGTACACGCTGAGGAAAAACAAGTATGCTGTCAAAATTTGACATGTATTTCACCAGCAAAGATTTAAAGGCAAACTTTTTTTTGTTTTTATTTCCTGTTTGTCTCCTGCAGGTTATTCCTAAAATTAAAAACAGAAGCTCCTCGCTCTGCCAGTCACTTCAGTTCAGTTGATTTCTTTTGATTTTTTCCTTGCAAGCATACATCATTTTTATTTCCCATCCATCCATGCATCCATCTATGCATCCATCCATCCATTCATCCACCTTTCCCCCTCTCCCTCATTACCCAATCATTGTTTTATCATTGGTGTGTGAGAGAAGAGGACAGGAAGGAGGAATTGGAGGAGAAGGAGGAAGAGAGGAAGATGGACAGCTTTCTACTTTCCTGCTTTTCTTTTTGTCTGTCTGGCTGTTCTTTGTTTTCCTGGGATATCAATAGTAGCCACGCTGAACTGAAGTCCAGCTGATCCATCATTTACTTCACCCAAAACCTGGTATTACTAATGTCACAACATTACCTTTGACAGGGGTTTGTTAATGGTGAACCACCATGATTAATCACAGTGCTTATAGGTGTCTCAAATAAAGCTGGGGTACCTTGCTCATATTCCAGAAAAATACATTGGGTCCTTTTCTGCAAACACTCACATGACAGAAGGGACTTGGGCACCACCTGTAACGATGTAGGACAACATTTAAAAGAAGTGAATGGGCATGTTGGGTAGTGATGCATGATGTTGCCGAACACAGACTGTTGCAGCTGATTCTGTACAGCAATATAAATGGCAAAACAGTGAGAGTATGAGAGAACCCACTTGTTGTTGTATCTAGTTTAATTAAGTTAAGACCTTAGTATCTCAGTGTGGCTTTGTGGCCACGCTATGACATATACTGAGTGCTTTAAGATGTAGACATAAGTTAACACACAAAAGAATCTTCCACAAAGTCAGAAATCACATTATAACCCAACAAAATATTCAGTATTACAGAAATGAACATATCTTGAGTCCTAACGTTAAAATTTGACCTGGTTTCTCAAAACTTATTCAATGTAACATAAAGCAGGATTCTTGCTCATTCAAACATTTGGTCAAACAGTAGCCAAACATGTTGACTCAGTCTGCATAAATTGAGTTTCAGCTTCCTAATGTACTGTTTGAAAGAGCTTCTTGTTAGCATTAACAAGCATAAAAAGTTAATAAAGTGGCTACTAAGTCACCATATTATATTATATTTTGGGTAAGTCTTGAGGAAGGTGATAAAAGGTTGTTTTCTTTGGCTATGAGAAAAATGTTTGGCCTTAAATAATTTTGCTTCTTTTATAGTACATGTTATGCACTTAAAGTTAACACTAACAAGTACAATATTTTTAAAGTCTTATACATGTAGTCTTACACATGAACTACATTCAATCTGTTTCAGAGGCTAAAATTGCTGCCTCATAAGGAGCAGTTACACAGTCCTCACAGCCTTCCCTTGAGACTGAACAAAAGGACACTGGGCTCAGCTGCGTCTATTGTGATGCAGTTTTTCTGTAGAGGAACTCGCACAAATATATTCAGCACACACTCAACAGCATTTGCCCTTTAGGCAGAGAATAAAGCACATATTATATGTCCATCTTAGGATGAAATGGAAAGAAAGGTCACAGAATGAGAGAGGAAGTGCACAAGTGCACTTGTGTCTGCAGAGTGATCGACAATATGAGGCTCATCCAGTGTTTTCTCATAGTCCTCTTTAAACTGCCCATACTATTTGACATAAGCAGATATTTAATTTACTCTTTAGGAGAGCTTCCCTATTAGGTGGCGAAAGTGTAAATAGCTAAATATCCCATGTTTTCCCAGTAGATTGTTTGCACTGGTGCTTCATCATAACATCTTTCTTTTGCCTTTACTACGAGTAATAGTAATTCCCTTATGCTAGGGTGCTACTATGAAGTTGGCTGTACTCTCAACAAACTCAAAAAGCTTCCAATCCTAGATGACGCTACACTGACATGTCACCCTTTGACAGTGAATTTGGTCTGGTGTGCATGTGTGCATGCATGTGTGAGTGTTGGTCATTGTGAAATCAATGTTGTTAACTTTGAAGGTGCACAAGTTAATATTCTATAGAGTAGGTGATTTAAGTAACTTTATGTAACATGAAAGCTGTGACTATTGTTAAGTTTAATGTCTATACTGTGTTAGTTTACTGTTGCACTCTACTGGGCCACCTCAACAGCCACAATCAAGAGTTATTTTCAGAAAAACAAACAAACAAGAGAAAGAGTTGACTAACCAGCCATGAATATGTGCAAAATTTATACACTGCTCAAAAAAATAAAGGGAACACTTAAACAACACAATATAACTCCAAGTAAATCAAACTTCTGTGAAATCAAACTGTCTACTTCAGAAGCAACACTGATTGACAATCAATTTCACATGCTGTTGTGCAAATGGAATAGACAACAGGTGGAAATTATTGGCAATTAGCAAGACATACTCAATAAAGGAGTGGTTTTGCAGGTGAGGACCACAGACCACTTCTCAGGACCTATGCTTTCTGGCTGATGTTTTGGTCACTTTTGAATGTTGGTGGTGCTTTCACACTCGTGGTAGCATGAGACGGACTCTACAACTCACACAAGTAGCTCGGGTAGTGCAGCTCATCCAGGATGGCACATCAATGCGAAATGTGGCAAGAAGGTTTGCTGTCTGTCAGCGTAGTGTCCAGAGGCAGGAGGCGCTACCAGGAGACAGGCCAGTACACCAGGAGATGTAGAGTCCGTCTCATGCTACCACGAGTGTGAAAGCACCACCAACATTCAAAAGTGACCAAAACATCAGCCAGAAAGCATAGGTCCTGAGAAGTGGTCTGTGGTCCTCACCTGCAAAACCACTCCTTTATTGAGTATGTCTTGCTAATTGCCAATAATTTCCACCTGTTGTCTATTCCATTTGCACAACAGCATGTGAAATTGATTGTCAATCAGTGTTGCTTCTGAAGTAGACAGTTTGATTTCACAGAAGTTTGATTTACTTGGAGTTATATTGTGTTGTTTAAGTGTTCCCTTTATTTTTTTGAGCAGTGTATAAATTTTGCACATATTCATGGCTGGTTAGTCAACTCTTTCTCTTGTTTGTTTGTTTTTCTGAAAATAACTCTTGATTGTGGCTGTTGAGGTGGCCCAGTAGAGTGCAACAGTAAACTAACACAGTATAGACATTAAACTTAACAATAGTCACAGCTTTCATGTTACATAAAGTTACTTAAATCACCTACTCTATAGAATATTAACTTGTGCACCTTCAAAGTTAACAACATTGATTTCACAATGACCAACACTCACACATGCATGCACACATGCACACCAGACCAAATTCACTGTCAAAGGGTGACATGTCAGTGTAGCGTCATCTAGGATTGGAAGCTTTTTGAGTTTGTTGAGAGTACAGCCAACTTCATAGTAGCACCCTAGCATAAGGGAATTACTATTACTCGTAGTAAAGGCAAAGAAAGATGTTATGATGAAGCACCAGTGCAAACAATCTACTGGGAAAACATGGGATATTTAGCTATTTACACTTTCGCCACCTAATAGGGAAGCTCTCCTAAAGAGTAAATTAAATATCTGCTTATGTCAAATAGTATGGGCAGTTTAAAGAGGACTATGAGAAAACACTGGATGAGCCTCATATTGTCGATCACTCTGCAGACACAAGTGCACTTGTGCACTTCCTCTCTCATTCTGTGACCTTTCTTTCCATTTCATCCTAAGATGGACATATAATATGTGCTTTATTCTCTGCCTAAAGGGCAAATGCTGTTGAGTGTGTGCTGAATATATTTGTGCGAGTTCCTCTACAGAAAAACTGCATCACAATAGACGCAGCTGAGCCCAGTGTCCTTTTGTTCAGTCTCAAGGGAAGGCTGTGAGGACTGTGTAACTGCTCCTTATGAGGCAGCAATTTTAGCCTCTGAAACAGATTGAATGTAGTTCATGTGTAAGACTACATGTATAAGACTTTAAAAATATTGTACTTGTTAGTGTTAACTTTAAGTGCATAACATGTACTATAAAAGAAGCAAAATTATTTAAGGCCAAACATTTTTCTCATAGCCAAAGAAAACAACCTTTTATCACCTTCCTCAAGACTTACCCAAAATATAATATAATATGGTGACTTAGTAGCCACTTTATTAACTTTTTATGCTTGTTAATGCTAACAAGAAGCTCTTTCAAACAGTACATTAGGAAGCTGAAACTCAATTTATGCAGACTGAGTCAACATGTTTGGCTACTGTTTGACCAAATGTTTGAATGAGCAAGAATCCTGCTTTATGTTACATTGAATAAGTTTTGAGAAACCAGGTCAAATTTTGACAAACGTTAGGACTCAGAGATATGTTCATTCTCTGCTGATACTGAATATTTTGTTGGGTTATAATGTGATTTCTGAGCTTTGTGGAAGATTCTTTTGTGTGTTTGACTTATGTCTACATCTTGAAGCACTCGGTATATGTCACCAGCGTGGCCACAGAAGCCAGCACTGAGATGCTAAGGTCTTCCTTGATTGAGGACTCAGATACAACGACGAGTGGGTTCTCTCATACTCTCACTGTTTTGCCAGTTTATGTTGCTGTGCAGAATCGGCTGCAACAGTCTGTGTTCGGCAACATCATGCATCACTGCCCGACGTGCCCATTCACTTCTTTTAAATGTTGTCCTACATCGTTACAGGTGGTGCCCAAGTCCCTTCTGTCATGTGAGTGTTTGCAGAAAAGGACCCAATGTATTTTTCTGGAATATGAGCAAGGTACCCCAGCTTTTATTTAGAGACACCTATAAGCACTGTGAGTCGTCGTGGTGGTTCACCATTAACAAACCCCTGTCAAAGGTAATGTTGTGACATTAGTAATACCAGGTTTTGGGTGAAGTAAATGATGGATCAGCTGGACTTCAGTTCAGCGTGGCTACTATTGATATCCCAGGAAAACAAAGAACAGCCAGACAGACAAAAAGAAAAGCAGGAAAGTAGAGAGCTGTCCATCTTCCTCTCTTCCTCCTTCTCCTCCAATTCCTCCTTCCTGTCCTCTTCTCTCACACACCAATGATAAAACAATGATTGGGTAATGAGGGAGAGGGGGAAAGGTGGATGAATGGATGGATGGATGCATAGATGGATGCATGGATGGATGGGAAATAAAAATGATGTATGCTTGCAAGGAAAAAATCAAAAGAAATCAACTGAACTGAAGTGACTGGCAGAGCGAGGAGCTTCTGTTTTAATTTTCAGGAATAACCTGCAGGAGACAAACAGGAAATAAAAACAAAAAAAAGTTTGCCTTTAAATCTTTGCTGGTGAAATACATGTCAAATTTTGACAGCATACTTGTTTTTCCTCAGCGTGTACATCCAGGTTTGGAAGGTAGATGAGTGAGTAAAACATGCAGTTAACCAAAGTACATATCCATATAAAAGGCATCTAGAAGGCTGAAGATGAAGATGAATTTCACCTTTGAACACAACAATGACCCCAAGCATACATCCAAATCAACAAAAGAATGACTTCACCAGAAAAAAAGTTACATTTTTGAATGGTCCACCCAGAGCCCAGATGTAAATCCAATAGAAAATCTGTGGGCTGACCTGAAGGGAGCTGTGCAAGAGACGCCCTCGCAATCAGACAGATTTGGAGCACTTTGTAACTTTGCAACTTTGCAACCAGCTTACTGTATTTTTCTTGTTTTTTATTTTTTTTCCCTAAAAGATATCTTTGTTTTGCAATTGAATTGTAAAAATTATAGGTCACATTAAAGGTGGGAGAAGTTTTGAAATTATTTATCACTGTCTAATTTTTTTATTATCCCCCCCCAAAAACAAACAATTAAACAAACCAAAAAAAAATGTGTGTACACTTTTTATATCCACTGTAACCTCCGAAAGTCCTCCATTCTTATCATATTTACTTTATAGGAACTTCCAATATTTGCACAATTTATGAAGGCGCTGGATAAATACTGAGGTGTGCAGAAAAAGGTTTGTAAAATTCCAGTTAATGGCAAAATTAAGTTTTATTTTTCCAGGGGATCA
Source organism: Pterophyllum scalare (assembly GCA_024447675.2). Taxonomy (NCBI): domain Eukaryota; kingdom Metazoa; phylum Chordata; class Actinopteri; order Cichliformes; family Cichlidae; genus Pterophyllum; species Pterophyllum scalare. The sequence goes on along the minus strand of JAMQGT020006335.1, from coordinate 6,596 downwards.
TCAACAGGCTCAGAAAGAAATTTAATTTGTACTGCGACCAATCAGAGCAACAAAACATGCAACGCAGTGTTGAGTGACAGAAGAATGAGGCCACGATACTCAGAGATGTATGTCTACGTATCAAACTCACCCCACACTGATCTGCCCGGCACAGAAAAGACTGAGTGGAGATTAGTTTGAGGGCCAAACACATTCTTCTAGGGTAAATGAAACTACAGTAGTGCCCAGTCTTAAAAAACAAAACAAAACAAACAAAACACTTTAATGCAAAGGCCCCTTTGATTTTTCTGCAGTGGCTCTCGGAGCCGACCAGGCCTCCATGGATATGAAATTTTGGGCTATGATATTCTAACATTCACAGGGTGCTTAGACAACTACCAGTACAGTTAAACTCAGTACTCTAAAGCAACAATATTGCCTACTTACTGAGCTCATCCTTGGAATGGAGTACATGCAACTAAACCAAGGTAAATTTTAATCAGCAAGGTGAGTAAAAAAATTACTTATCATGGAGGAGTTTTGAAAGAGCTGCAGGCACCTGGAATGCAGCAGTGCTGACTGGGAAAACACAACCCCCTCATTTAGCCTGATGGAACTGTAAAGTAGCTAACACACGCAGGGGCAATTGTGGCTGTTTGTGTGTCACTATGTGTGCTTCATTAGTGTGCATCCCTGGTTTTGTGTATTTCTTGTGCGTGAGTGTAATGGGTACCGTGTGCTTGCTGAGGTCTTGTTTGCCCATCTTAAGTCAATTAAAAGGAAATACAGGCGGCTCTGACCGGCCCGTGAACCAGCTCCCTCAGCTGAGAGCATGTCTGCACAAACACACACACACACACACACCAGCTAACACAGAGAGGCTGATAATGCTCCACTACTGGCAATCGACCTTGAGCCCTGCTGTGTGAGAAACAATGGCTTTGTGAGTGTGAGCGTGTGTGTGTGTGAATTTGTGTTAAGTACAGCATGTCTGACAAGGCTTCAGAGGGAAACAGACAATATTAAACACAAATGCACAACACACATGCACACATTCCTTCTGTTTCAACAGAAAGCCAGAGAACACATCTGTGTCCTACAGGTATGATCAGCAACACACAAACATGTAGATGTTCTGTTGATTAAAAGCCTCGGTGTGTATTGTCATTAAGGTGAAACAGTCATCAGTCTAAAATCAGTCTAAACCTACATCCTACCAAGAAGAATCATTTTCAGTTATTTTCAACACTTAACATTTAATAAACAGTAGAAAATACAAATGCAATGAATGAGGGGATACAATTTATCATCATTACTATTATCATTATGGAAAAAGCACTGTACTTAAGGCCCTTGCTTTAGTATATGTGTTACATTCCTTCATTGGCAACCATTTTGACAGTCAGGGGTTAGTTATGGGTGTCACATGCATTTATATTTCCTAATGGATTTCTGGGTTAAAATTTCTTATTATTTCCTTTTAGTTTCTCCAGCGTTCCTTTTGTTCAGTGTAGTTCGTCTCTGTGCTTAGTACTTATGTTTTGGGTTGGTTCATGTTTTACTTTGGTAGTCGGTTGTCTCTGGTGTTTGCTTTGTGTTTTGCTTCCCCCCATGATTATCTAGATTGTCTACACCTACGTCTCATTCCCTCAGCTGTTTCCACTTCCCTGATTACCCTTTGTGCAAAAATAGTCCCATCTTCCCCTCAGTCTTTATCAGAGTGCCTGTGTGTGATTGTTTTTTAAGTCTGCCTTCTGCAGCCTGCATTTGGGTCCCCAGTCCTGAGGCCTGCATTATAAAGCCAGATTTGGGTTTATCCAGGTAACTTCAGGGTTAACCCTGGGTTTTCAGTACTATATAGGCACTTCTTACTGGGGTATATAAAACGCTATAGTAACTTATGCTGTAAACCTAACATGCTCCAGAGTAGGTTATGTTCTAGATTAGAAGCCAACATGTATAAAATTACTGCGTACTGAACAATACAACATCACAATTCCTGGAAGATCCCTCAGAAATCTGTGCACAGATAGGAAAGTAAGTCTAAAGTGTGAGTTTAGGATAAGAACTTAAACTACTCAGTTATTATCCATCAGATTTGGTCTCTTAAAGATAGCTGTGATATAGATACAGTGCTGTGAAAAGTATGTGCACCCGTCCTGATTTCTTTTTTGCATATTTGTCACACTTGTTTCAGATCAAACAAATTTTAATATTAAACAGAGATAACCTAAATAAATACAAAATGCAGTTTTTAAATGATTAAGTAACTGCATCCCCCCTTAAATTAAAGGGGGGGATAAAAAAACTATCTAAACCTACCTGGTTCTATTATGAAAAAGCAACTGCCCCCACCATTTAAATCAGGAATTGACTGTGATTAGCCATATTTTTGAAAAGATGAGTTTAATTTCACTAGCACACACTCAGGCCTGATTATTGCCAGAGCATCTTTTTTCAACTTTAAATCACAACAAATTAGTCAAGATTGAGTAGAATTAGGCTCCAATAAATGATTTTGTTTTGGCTTTGGTTCCATGTGGCTCAAATACACATTTACTACCAGTAAACCAGTAAGTATCTGTTCTTTAGATCAACAGACTCACCTAAAAGGACTGAAATTATGCATCATGGGAATTTACCATTAAATTCCCAAATGGATCCAGCAGATGATCTCGGATTATTTAGATTGAACCTACTTAAAGATTTTACTGTGTGCATGAACAGCACCTCATGGGACAGACAATGAATGCATACAGTGCTGTGAAGTATAGCACTAATCTGTCACTCAATCATTTAGGATTTCTGTTACTACACATGAACCAATTCCAATGAACCCTGTTTCCTAGGACACAATTTATCTATACGATGAGCAGTTTCTTGTTTATCTTCCATAATCTGTGGCCTTGGATGGCTGATGGACTGATATAATTTCAAGGTTGATGCTCACACATTTGGCTGATTCAACTGGCGTGAGGAAAGCAAGACACAAAGCATCAGAATTTAAGTATAGTATAAGTAATAGCAGTGTGTGGTCATTATTGTGGTCTGCAGTACAACTGAAAAAAGATCTATGGAAAAGGAAGTGAAGTAAAAGCATGCTAGTAGTTATTTATGAAATGACGTACAGTTTTTTTGGATACTGCGGCTTGACCTCTTGAAGTATAAACAGTATGAAGACTGTCTGCTAGTTTAATCATGTAGTCATGCAGCTTAGTGTTAGTAATGGCATGCTTTAAAAGAGTGTGTGTGTGTGTGTGTGTGTGTGTGTGTGTGTGTGTGTGTGTGTGTGTGTGTGTGTGTGTGTGTGTGTGTGTGTGTGTGTTTCCCTAGTCCTGCTTCATAAAGCTGTCCAAAAATGTAGGTATATGGTGAGAAAAATCAATGCACCCACTGTTTTTGTGTTTTATGTTACAGATGCTTGTCAATTCTTAAAAAAAGTATTTTGTAGATTTCATTTGGACTCAAAAGCACCAGTTCTACACACAATTTGTTTTGGGTTTTTTTCACATTAACATTTTGACCAAGCAAAACATTCCAAAGGAAGGCCCCCATGTCTCATGATTTTGGATGATTTGTGGAATTAAGTTTTCATCGTTGAAAATTCCAAAATTAAATATTTTGAACAAAAGCTTCTAAAAGTAATTGGGTTGTTACAGAAGCCATTGAAGTAAAAAGGATTTATCAGGCTCCAACTACTTGCTGCCACCAGTCTGTGGAGAACTGGTTGGTAGATACACCGTGACACAAGATATCTGTATATCAGACCAGGGCTGCTTTGTCAGCCCCTTGTCCAGTTGTAACCTTCCCGACATCCCAATTAAAGGAAAGGTCAAGTCAACTTGTTCAGTGATTACATTCTGTGCTCCCACTGTGAGCAGCATGATAAGTACCAGTACTAATGCACTGCCTCTATCCATGACAATCCTAGTGTTGTTCTTGCATGAGTGAGGGACCACTTAATCCTCCATGCCCAAATACAGCCTGTAACAGTCTCACATTTAATCCAAAACACTGAGGAGCAAGGGTTAAGTCTTTATCACTTGCAATGCCAATGTTCTCCGTTTTACTCACATTCCATCCCTGTGAAAGCATTATTATAATACTGCTATTGTAAAATTACTGGATTAAAATCTGCAGCAACTCTCTACATAAGGTAAGAGGAAACAGAGTGCCAGTAATTTATTAAAAAATTCAAAATAAAATAGTGGCTGAAATAATACTGAGATAGTCGGATTTGAGCATACTGTATCTGTCTTCACGAGAGACAGTCAAATGTCCAAAAATCCTCAGGGGTATATTACTGTGAATTACCTTTTATGTCACTGTTCAATGCTCAGACTGCAATGAAGCAAAAAGAGACCAGATGAATCAGTCTCTTTAGTTTTCCAGATACACATCCATCTACTGCAGTACATAAGCTGAAAGTAGCATCTTTAAATGCCAAAGTGGCCTTAATTTACAGTATACAGCAAATGCACTTTTAAATACGCTATATAACATCAAATGTACGTATGTCAAATAATTTGAAAAAATGTACCAGTTCTAGATATGTGTATTATTTCTAAAGTGACAATTAGAGTTTTCTCATGAATAACCATAAAAGAAAACGCTGGGGTGGTTGTAGCTTAGGAGTCAGAATAAGTCCTCTACTAATTAGAAGGATGGCAGTTTGATCCGTAGGTGCTCCAGTTTCTGTGCCAAAGTACCCTTGGGCAAGATATTGAACCCTAAATTGCATGCTGATGCATTTGGTGTGAATGTTAAGCATTTATGCTAAGGTGTAGAAAAAAGTGCTCGTGTGAGTAGAAAAGCACTATATAAGAATAAATCCAAATATAGGCTTGAAAGTAGTAAAGCAGAAACTCAATGCCAAAACAAAATTGAGTGAGACTACTCATAACAACCTAGTTTAGTTTCAGTGAAAACCTGTGATCACTAAAAAAGTACTCCTGTGATTTTCAGTTCAGTTCCTGTGTGAATGCAAAAGGTGGTGGGGAGATGACACAATGAATGTTTTTAGACAGACCAAAATGCTGACAAGATGACGACCAGTCTTCAGATGCCTGGCAGAAGAATATTCCAGCATGACAATGACCCTAAGGAAATTTGAAACACCTTTGCAGTATTTTAGTAGCAAAGGTAGATTAAGACAACAAAAAACATCTAAAAAGAATTGTTTCTAAAGAACAAAACACTGATCATCTTTCCAGAAATCTGTGCAACACTGATATCCTTCATGTTTTTTGTTTGTTTGTTTTTCTCCATGTTATTAATAAAGGGGAGTATGGACAGAGATCCCTCATGTACCCAGTCCATTAGATGAGCATACTATAGAATCATTTAGTCAATATGAATAACAAAAACAAGCATGTGTTTGATACCTGTTCTGAATGGCTACTTTTAAAAGTACAGCAAAAAGCTCAATCTTGTGGATCCCTTCCAGTAGCACAGATGAAATTTCTTTCCTTGAACTGTGCTTTTGTAGTTGCATCACAATAAATTGTGCACAAATTTTCATACAGAGACATTCTGTACTTAAGGACAAGTACTTGTGTTAAAAATTCTTTGGTAAAAGTACTGGTCCGACTTCTTTACTTTAACTTCACAGCAGGTGGATAAACCCTAAGATCAGCTGTAGTGGCTCCGCATGGGGAGAAGAATCACAACTTTCTATTGTGAGCTCCAGTAAATGATGTTGGTGTGCAGGCTGTGATCAACTGACCTGCTGCTGCTGCTCTGAGGTTTACTGCTCTGTGTGGATGAAGTGAATTCAAAAAGATGTAACCCAGTATTTCACAGCTATCTGAGCTGATTTCCATCCCCTACACTGACAGCATAAAGGCTGTATAAATGTTGGATTCAGTGAATGAATCTCAGCATCAGCAGCTTTGATTCAAACTCATCTCTGCTGCACTGATGTAACCTGTAACTCTGACCATGAACACAGCCTCTGTGCACCAGTCCAACACAGAGCTTTACTTTAAATACAGTACAGCACACTGACCTGTTTATCCTGCACTAAACTGCAGTATTTTCATACAATCTTTGAATTACACAAAGTTAGCATACCTCAGTTTGTTTTGCCACACGTTACTCACTTTATGCTCACTCCTTTTCAGTAGTACTAGCTAAATGCTGAAGTACCACGAGCACAACGTACGGATCAACGTGCGTACAACGTACGCGCTATAAATGATACATGAATTATATGGATTTGCGTATTTGATCCCTTTGTACGTGATAAGCCCCGATAATGGAGGACCCACCAGTAGGATGTCTCTTATGTGTTATTGTTCCTCCATTTAGGCTCTGATCGTTTGATGTTTGATGGTGCAGTGACCGGAAATATAAACTTCCCTCAGATGTGTTAAACCTAAAGTAACGAGTCTGTTTGAAAATGTAAGAAGTAGAAAGTACAGATACTTGTGTAAAAATGTAGGGAGTAAAAGTAAAAAGTAGTCAGAAAATGAATACTCTTGTACTTTGTTACTTGCCACCTCTGCATACAGTCATACAGCCTCTGAACTGGGTTTAGTATTCATATGTATACGTGGGAAGTTATGGATGTGGATGAGCAGTTCTCTATATCTATCTATCTATATCTATATACAGGA